>CM076575.1:899818493-900114792 GCA_034641835.2 Pinus albicaulis | reverse complement strand
AATCCAGTACTATCGACAAAAAGTTACCTTTACACCCTCACTTATTAAACCTTGTGTTGTTGAATTTTAACTTCAACTGCTGCAGCAGAAAGACATATGCAGTAGCAACATTTTTTTTTGGAGGTTGCTTGCATGCCATCCAGAAATTTAATTCAGCATTTAAAGTGCAAGTTTTTTTTGTAGACGGCCGCAGCCATATTTCTGTACATGATTGTATTTAAACACAACAACCAGCATTAACGCAATTCACCAACCAAAAATTAAACAAACAGAAATTTACCCGACAGTTTTGTAAATTCAAAAGGAGGACACGTGGAGCATTAATATTGGATCGCATGAAATTGAAGGGAATCTGAAAACCTGAAAACTGGACCCGAATTTTTATAGGGCACATTGGATTGAGAATTCGAGTTAAAATTAGGCAGACGTCAGCATCCCATTTTGGAACGCGAATTTGGTTTGAAATTCAATCTATTTAGACTTTTGAAGTCCGATGGAAAGGGTTCTTTAATGTTTTGATAGTTTAATTTTATGTATGCTTTAATATATACATATGTTTTAAACATATGTTATATATATATCATATGCGAAATGAAAGGTGGGCCATAAAATTTAGTTTTAATTTTATTTTTTTTAAAAGAGGGTTTATTATAATATGTTTTATATGTTATGGCATATAAAAATAAAAAGGACAAAAAAGCTTGGTAGTTTTTTTTATAGACAGTACGTAAATTTTTTATTACACAGCAGTGTGTAAAAAGTGAAAGACTGAGTGTAACTTTTAAGTGTGTATGCACAACAGTGCGAAAGGGAAAAACACAGCAGAGTGTTTTAGAGACAGAGTATGTTTGTTTTGAACAGACAGTGAGTTGGTTTTATGCACTGCGTTTTGTAGCAGTCATAATTTTGTAATCCCTCTCAGTGAGGAAGTAATGTAATAGTTTTTTTTGAGTTATTGAAGGGAATAGAAGTTTGTTTTCAAAGTATTGAAACTCTGTCTCCTGTCAAAGAAATTTTTATTTTCTCTGTGTTAGAGGAAGGGAGATTTATTCTCCTTTCATTGTTCTGGAATTTTTCAATATTCCAACATGTGCAAGAACAACAGATGTTTTGGTTCCATCCCTAGCTAAATCATTTGTCTTTGCCGCAGCTTGCCTTACCAACTTGACCCCAATATTTTCAACTGGGTCCTCTAATTCAACCAATAAAAAGGCCAAAACCATAGCATTGAGATACATTTCATTACACTGTCAATAACAATAAAATTTGACTCAGCCATAACCCCTTCCTTTTATTGTTGTGAAAATCTTTATGCATTACTCTAATGTGGCTAGTCCATAGGCCAAGTAGACCACTGGGTAACAAATATGTTTCCTTTCACCTTTGAGTTTTCAAATTATGCCTACCAAATCTAAGACATTTAAGAGGGGGAACTAATATAACGTTAAAAAGAAAACTAGAGCACACATCTACAAATTACCTCTTTAGCTACTGTCACACCATCATTAACTATTTTCGGAGAACCATGCTTGCTCTCCAAGACAACATTTTGCCCTTCGCCCCAAGGGTGACTCCAACAAGATCAGCAAGTTTGTTCACACCGCTTGCAAGACAAATTGACAATGCTTTCAGTAAGTGTGCAATTGAATGCCAGACCATATTCCAAAACAACCCTCCATGAAAAATTAAAATAACACATTAAAATCGAATATAAGTGGACAAGGAAAGATCACCGCAGTGAAGTTTCACGTGCAGGTGACCTTCCTTTAAACATAATTTTTTCTCTGACCTGCAATTTTTTTGTCTCTGAGCCATCCTTGTTGAAGTACAACTCCTTTTCCATAGCTCTTGTATTAACTACCTTCTCTCTGTCGCGTAATCTCAGAGTCCCTCTTCTGCTTGAGCGATTAAAGGAAATGGGTGAAAAAACTGAAAGAGAAGACAATTGTCTGCCATAATTATCAAACATTGCACCTAACTTCTTCCCCTTTCCATTGTTACCCAATGAGGTAGATGTGGAAATTGTTGTCATACCGCCCAAAGCAGAGGCCATCTTCTCTTATGCTGAATATAGAATTAAAAGATCTTCATATTAGTATGAACCTTAAAAAACATGACTCCCATTGCTAAAAACCACTTTTAAGTTGTAACAGGCAAACTAAACAACTATCGCAACTTTTGGCAACTTCTGGAACATTAAGAGAGAAACAACCAAAGAGAAATACAACCACAATCCTCATTTTAATGAGACCGGACTATATATTTGCATTAAGATAATAGAAAGAAATCACGACTATATTAAGGCCAGCACAAAACAATATTTAACCGGTGTCTCTCGCGGCCTTCAGGTTGCCATGCTAGAGGTTGCATATTTTTAATTTAAATTCTTGACCTCTCGTGCCCATCTATGAATGCATCCAATGGGATATCTACATCAAATGCTCCTTTATATCCCCAAAAACAAATTCCCTACTACAAGAGCACCGGTATTGATGGATCACCCCACACCATCCCACCCACTAGAAACGGTGAAAAAGGAAACCCGAGAAAACTTCTGAAATATCTCAAGATGACTATATGGGTGGTTCTTATGAATCAACCAACCATTAAGAACATGCTCATCAATCCAAACCATGAGTATTATGTGACGATATTCAAGCAGGCACTGAATCGGATTTCTGAAGCTATGTTAGAGAAACCCTAAACTCTCATTGAAAATAGGTGAAATGTGGCACCACTCAGAGATTGACATGTGCCAATTGGTACAAGTGGTAGACAATTGGCATGCTCAAACAACGAGGTGATGCGGGAATGACATGAGGGAGAAAATATCAGAAAAGTCCCAAATCTGGAGAACTAAAGCTCATCACCAACCTAAGATTGACAACTTTACATGATGTAACCTATGAAATCGTAAATGGAGAAATCATAGTAATAATAAAGTAACCTATGTAACAATAAAGTCGGATTCATCCTGGGAGTGGTAATGGGAGAAATCATAGTGAACAACAGGAAACATGCAGAGTTGCTTACAATCAAATAGATGAAAAAACACATACGAAAAACCTAGATAATAATCATGAACAAGCTTAATATTGAATTATGAACTATAAAGGAACTTACAAAATGTGACATTACGAACCTGGTCAAGCGCACAAGAAAAAATATCCTGGACATGACCCTGGTTGACAAGTTGTATTGCTCATGATGCAAGAGGATTTGTACCTGCACTGCCAAGTCAATCAAATCCCATCATTATCTATACAATAAATACAAGTAATTGATGTAGTATTTTTTACTCTAAGATGCATTCTTATGATAATGTTAGAACATATGTTGAAAATGTCAAAACATGCCTGAATAAGCTCCTCTTCGTTTCAAGAACAATTTATTGGAGTCGCATGAACTTGGAACAAGCCTCCCACGATCTGAAAGAGTAGCAACTAAGTCAACAGTGACTTTTTTGTTGCTACGCTGGATCAAGGGAGGTTTGCTCCAAGATTAAATCGCTCCAATAAATTATTCTCTACTAAACAGGGCCAACCACGTGAAGGTGGAAGCTCTTATGGCCCCTACTCCCCCCCCTCGCATCACTCTCAATTCCCCAATACCCAATCTATATTTCATTTTTTACTTTCATGAGCATAAAAAAAAATATTCAATAACTAATAAAAAAACAATTCAACAAAAAGTACGCAAGGAAACATTTCAATTAATGCTTGACATAAAAATAGTATGATAAATGAGTTTTATATAACGCAAAAAATGTTCCAAGTATGGTAATGTTTGTCTTATAATAATACAATATTTTACATTGTCAAATTTTCTTTTTCTTCTTCCTATTTTTAAAGCTCCTAATTACATCATCAATATCATCGTGCTCTGCTCCTGTTTCGTGCCTTTCAACCCACACTGCTGACCTAGTTGCGTATTCACGATGTCTGGGCTCATCCAGTGACGGGGCATCGCCTACAAAAACAGATAATATTAAATTTTAATTGTCAGTTTTTAAATGTCATTGAACTAGTTCGGTAATATTAATAAAAAAAATTGCAATGAGATTATTTACCTGGTGCACCAGTTGTCGCCGCTGACCTAGTTGCATATTCACGATGTACGGTCTCATCCAGTGACGGGGCATCGCCTACAAAAATAGATAATATTAAATTTTAATTTTCAGTTTTTAAATATCATTGAACTAGTTCGGTAATATTAATAAAAAAAATTGCAATGAGATTATTTACCTGGTGCACCAGTTGTCGCCATTGGGACTGTTTCCCTGTCTTCCTCTCTGGTGGTAAGATCCTCAAGGGAAACATTCTCTGTCATTTAAACAA
Organism: Pinus albicaulis; assembly: GCA_034641835.2. Lineage (NCBI taxonomy): Eukaryota > Viridiplantae > Streptophyta > Pinopsida > Pinales > Pinaceae > Pinus > Pinus albicaulis. The sequence goes on along the minus strand of CM076575.1, from coordinate 900,110,455 downwards.
AAAAAGTTATAAGGACAACCATCAAGGTATAATTAGAAAAAATTATAATTGGAAATTAATTACCATCACGGCCCTCACTGATAGTAGCATTGTCGGCCTGGTCCCCACTACAATGATCAGGTTGCACGTGAGGATCATCTACATCTGGCTCTAAAACTGGGTTATTTGCCTCATCGGTAGTGCTGCTCCCTTGATTTAAACAAAGTTGTTAGACATTAAATTTATGGACGAAAACAAACATATTGAAAGGTTAATGTTTTACCTTATCAGGCATTCTGGATCTTGGGACCTGCCCCAAGCTTCTGCGACGTTCAACTACGGCTTGATAGCCGAAATGGAAAGCTATATTTTTATCTTCCTCTGTAGTCTCTGTTCCGAAGTCATCACTCTACATTACATATGATTGTGTATTTTTAATCATATTTGATAGGATTACAAAAACGTTGGAAGGCGATACAATTAATTATAAGATGTTTAGCTACTTAATTACAATTCTTGCAACTAATTTCAAGTAGCCACCCTGGCCGAGCTTGTGATGGCCCTTTTTCTCAATCCTAGCTTTGGTTGCCTTTGAGGTGTCAGGCAACCTAGCATCAAAAGATTGAAGTCAGATATGGCGTAGCACACTTTTATTTTAGACATAAAGAAAATTAAAGCTATTGAATTAAAGTTGTAATTTACCTTGCGGGTCCAGTTGGCATTTTTCCTTCTTTCTTTGCCCTTTTCTCTTTTCCGTCATGGATGAGTGCTCTCCACTCACTCTCTTAAACTGCGAGAGGACACTCATATCTAGGGTTAAATTTCAATTGTGTCCTATAGGTGTCCCTGGTATATTTCAAATATTTGCCGGCTACCTGAGCCACCGTTGTTCTGTCAAATGTGCCGACCCCAAAAAGGGCTTCTAGATAATCTAGAAGTTCTTTTTTTAGATTGGAATTCTGGGAATTCCACCCTGTACGTATGGTTGGGCCAAAAATTACCAACGCATGGCTCTCCAAAATCCTGTAGAACTCATTGTTTCCTACACAGAATAAAACCAAAAAAAGAAGAAGATATTATCATTAATTTAAAAATAAAAATCATGATAAATATGTTTTAGATAAAGTACATGAAATAGTAAAATATTAAAATTTACCTGGGAGTTGTACATGCTTTATAGGGACACCCTCATCGTTCACCAACAACGTGCCATTAATGGTCCCTGTGGAGCTGACACGTGTAGCTCCAGGAAACACAATAATGTAGTTGGCCATATCAGCCTCATCATTGCCAACATGTTCAGCGGTTGGCTGGGTGTCTGCTTGGGCAGGGTGTGTTTCTTGGCTGGCACCTAAAGGAGTAGAAGGTGTACGAGAGGGTTTTTGGGCAATATCTTTCCCTTGTGTCCCACTACCACCAACACCGGATTCAACAAGTGCCAGAAAACACTACATACAAAAGAAATTTTTGTTAGTTTAGTCAATGTAAAAATTAAAAATCAAACTATCACAATTCATCTCATGCAGAACAAAAAAAATATCCTTTTGACTTTTTATTATTACCTGATATCTATTTAGTTGCCTCATAAGATGTTGTATCCTCTCTTCTGTTTCAGGTGTTTGAGGCGCATCTATCAAAGCATTAAATTCCGACCTTGCATCTCGTGCCTTTTTTTGCAACAACAACACTGGAGATAGGGATGAAGAAAGCTCTTCCTCAAAGAGGGAATCATCGGGCGTACCATGGCTAGGTGTCTGCATATTTGAACAAAATTAATATTATTTCAATTATGTAAATAACTAAAATACCTAAAGATAGAGCAATGCTGGCACTTTACATGTTCTTCCGCTGGCCTCTTTCCGCGATCATCCCGTCTCGGGGTTGTTCCTGCACTGCTCTGATCAGTCTGACACATTGCAATAAAATTATAAATGTAAAAACTTGAAAACAATATCTAACTTGAAAACACAAAATGAAAACTGAAATAATTTCTAATAAGACACCGGAAGACAGAGTTAGAGTTTCAAATATGCCTTGCATTGAATTGAGTCCTGGAAACATGTCATTGCACATTAAGGCACCCAAACATTCAATCCACAAATGATATATTTAAGTAGGCTTCTCCTATTCTGGGAAAACACCATACCTATAATGCATTCACTTTCATGTATAAAGGGAAAGGAAAACATGTTTTCATACAACGGTGACAAAGGCATCTTGGGGAAAGGTATCCTCACTTTTTATTTATGTTGTTCACCCACACCACTCTCATGTTTTCACTAATCCTGTTTTGTGATTTTTGGATTCAAATTAAGTTAAGGCCTTAAGTATTTTTTGACCTTTCGGTGTAGTTTTTATAAGTGGCATGTATGGATTTTCCATTAATTCTGCACTTTTTCTCTTCATACGCATGTTTCCCTGGAAATCAAATGCATGATTTAGTCCCATACATTTAACAAGTTGTTGGATCAACTCCATAGGAAATATCATGTTTCCTATTCAATCAAAATTTATCTCGGTTAGGGTAGGTAGGAAGGTTTTCCCTTTGTATTAATAGGGCACTTCTAGCTTGCATTTTTATTATATCTTTCAAATTTAGTGTCGTTTCAATTAGGGCATGATATTTTGCAACTTTCAAGGTGAGAATGAACAAAGAAATTTTTTTGTGATGGATGACTGTATATGAATCCATGGCCAGAGGAAAAGGCACTAATCTACTTCTTCAAATATCTATAGTTCTCATTCACCTCATACGGAGATGGTCCCTGATTTTGAGCCAAATGTTGCAGCAAAAAGTTTCCCCCCTCCATAATTTGATATTCAATGGAAATTTCTTAAATTGATGATGGGGCATGATTATGGAACATTGGCACATACATATGTAATGGAATTCCAATATCATGATATATGTTTGCATATGTTTATGGCAATGTTCCACCAAGTCCCCTAGAGGTGGGAGCGAGGGGGCGAGGGAGCGCAGGAGCGGCCTATGCAAAAGCTCCCTACCAATTTTCAGGAAACGTGGGGGGACGTCGGGGTCATAAAAATTATAAAATTTAATATTTAAAATGTAACTATATTTTTGCAAGGAATGTATATACAGTCATCATACACTTGCATCATGAAAGATAAATCATAAATGATAAAATTACGAATCGATGAATGATGAATCATATAATTGAAACAAATTTAAAAGTTAAAAGTTAAAACATACATCATACAATCATGCATGTAAGTTTGTAAGTTTGTAACTATATAATCATTAATGTAACTACTAACAATGTGCAATGAAAATAAAGTTTAAGATATCATATGACATATTATATCAAGATTCAAAATAGAGTTTAAAGTGAAGTTTACAACTCAAGTCTGAAACATAAAACTTAAACGCAAATAAGTTATGTCTGAAACATAAAACATAAAACATAACATATGAATATCAAATGATATCATCATAATGATAAATGAGCATAAATGTTCAAGTTAATGCCCCACTAGTCTCTGCATCCAACTTCTGCACGAATATATCAGGATCAACCATGTCACCATCTGAATCAGAATCACTTGGATTCTCAAATATGCTAAGTGGCACATCAACTTTTAACACGAAACCATAAACTAAAAGGGGCGGTGAGGGGACGTGAGGGGGCATGAAGGGGGGTGTGAGGGGGCGTGAAAGGGGGTGTGAGGGGGCGTGAGGGAAATGTCCCCTAGAATTCCCCAAGACCCCGGAGCGCGAGGGGGTGAGGAATCTAGACCCCTAGGTGGGGGGGCGAGACCACGTGTAACACTGATTTATGGAGGTGGTGGAGCAAAAAAGAGCTCAAATAGAGCTGAAATTTTTCACATAAAAAGGATTGTGGGCTTGACTAATGGTTCCATTTAAAAAATGATATCTAGACAGAGAATAAGTGTAGCATGCAAACATGCATTGAAAATCCATCTGAGTTTTCATTGTATTACTTATAATGGATTCAAATTTGGGTTTCAAAATGCCAGGTTATGGCATGATTTTGTCGAGAAACCCTTAGTTGGATTCTCATGTTGGTTTAATTTATATTTTAAGTTTTTTTTGCAATCTTTGGGTGATAGTAACTCATGAACTAGGTTACCAATGTGTAACAATCATATTTCAAGAATAAAGTTGTGATTTTTTTATATTATTATTATTATCTATTAGCTACAAGTATTGACACCTAATGCCTGGAATTTGACATCTTGATAGCATGGATAATTTCGAAAATGTTTCTAGTAATGTTAACATAATAACTATCATTACGTGTCTTCACTTTTGTCACCATAATATACCTGTGATATGGACTCATCACACAACTTCATATGCTATGTCCCAACAAGTTCAAACTGGTTGAACCTACCTCATAGTGTGGTTATTAAGGACAAGTTGCTTGATATATAACTCGATAGCATAGACCACGTTGTAGTTCTAAAAAGAATCCTCAAGTGTCAAAAAAACTTCACAATATGTTCTACTATAAAGCCTTTTGGGATACCTGAAATAATATATATATCATTGATGACTTTTAAAGTATGAAAAGATCCAGAGGGAAAGGAAATCAATGGAAGAGTGATCCACCAATGAGAACCTAGAATTTAGCATCAGATGAGTTAGAGTCTAGGAAATTGAAGCCCTATAATTTTAATTAGTGATGAAGGACATCACATAGGTAATTATATTTTCATGTAGAATAATCTGTTAATTCAAATTTAAACTACATAATATGAAAGGCATGCCATAAATTTTTCCACGTAAGTCCAAACAACCTATAAAAAGGGAAAACCTTCTTTTTCCATGGGAAATAATTTACCTTTCCTTTTTCAAGACAATCTAAATCACAAAAAATATGAACTATATTGCACACATTCTTGGATAATGTGCAAGTGGAAAAGGAATACCCTACACAAGTGATGCACACATGTACATTTGAACACTAATAGATTTTTGTAGTTGAAATGCAATGCTTGTTTTCATTTAAATGTAGGGTTTTTAAAGCAGGGAGAAATAATGGCTGCCAAATTAATAAGCGTTTCTTTGGGGAAAATTTAAATCTTGTATTGGGTGATGAAGATAATAGAGGGTATTGAATCTTGATTCTTGGCATCTAGAGAGAACCCTACAGCCTAACACAATCCAATGGAATTAACCAAAAAACCCAAATAGAGTCAACCCTACTATAGGAGGAAGGGCATGCAGTAAGAACTTACCATTTTGCAAGAGCTGAGGGCGAATGCTGTTCTGCAAGAGAGGGCGAGAGGCGGCTTGGCGAGGCGAAATCTTGAGGGCAAATGCTGTTCTGCAAGAGCTGAGGGTGAATGCAGGGTGAATGTTGTTATGAAAGAGCTGAGGGCGAATCCAGGGCGAATGTTGTTCTGCAAGAGCTCAGGGAAAATGCTGAGGGCGAATGCTGTTCTGCAAGAGCTCAGGGAAAATGCTGAGGGCGAATGTTGTTCTGCAAGAGCTGAGGGCAAATGTTGAGGGCTAATGCTGTTCTGCAAGAGCGGAGGGCAAATGCGCGTGTGATATCAGACGTTAATGTAGCACACATGTACATTTGAACACTAATATATTTTTGTAGTTGAAATGAAATGCTTGTTTTCATTTAAATGTAGGGTTTTTAAAGCAAGGAGAAATAATGGCTGCCAAATTAATAAGCGTTTCTTTGGGAAAAATTTAAATCTTGTATTGGGTGATGAAGATAATAGAGGGTATTGAATCTTGATTCTTGACATCTCGAGAGAACCCTACAGCCTAACACAATCCAATGGAATTGACCAAAAAAACCCAAATAGAGTCAACCCTACTATAGGAGGAAGGGCCTGCAGTAAGAACTTACCATTTTGCAAGAGCTGAGGGTGAATGTTGTTCTACAAGAGCTGAGGGCGAACTTTAAATCTTGTATTGGGTGATGAAGATAATAGAGGGTATTGAATCTTGATTCTTGACATCTAGAGAGAACCATACAGCCTAACACAATCCAATAGAATTGACCAAAAAAACCCAAATAGAGTCAACCTACTATAGGAGGAAGGGCCTGCAGTAAGAACTTACCATTTTGCAAGAGCTGAGGGCGAATGCTGTTCGTGGGCGAGAGCGAGCATGTGAGAGCGTGGGCGGGAGCAAATGATGTTACGGGGCGAGGGGCGAATGCGAGCGAAGATGTTACGAAAGAGGTGAGGGCGAATCCGGGGTGAATGCTGCAGGCTCGGGGGAGAATGCGAGGCGAATGTTGTTCTAGCTCGGAGGCGAATGTTTGAGCGAATCTTTGTTCTACAAGAGGCGAGGGCAAATGCGAGGGCGTGTTCTACAAAAGCGGAGAGCGAATGCGCGCGTGATAATAGGACGTTAATGTAGCACACATGTACATTGAACACTAATAGATTTTTGTAGTTGAAATGCAATGCTTGTTTTCATTTAAATGTAGGGTTTTTAAAGCAGGGAGAAATAATGGCTGCCAAATTAATAAGCGTTTCTTTGGGAAAAATTTAAATCTTGTATTGGTGATGAAGATAATAGAGGGTATTGAATCTTGACTCTTGACATCTACAGAGAACCCTACAGCCTAACACAATCCAATGGAATTGACCAAAAAAACCCAAATAGAGTCAACCCTACTATAGGAGGAAGGGCCTGCAGTAAGAACTTACCATTTTGCAAGAGCTGAGGGTGAATGTTGTTCTACAAGAGCTGAGGGCGAACGCTGAGGGCGAATGCTGAGGGCAAATGTTGTTCTGAAAGAGCTGAGCACGAATGCTGAGGGAAAATGTTGTTCTGCAAGAGCTGAGGGCGAATGTTATTCTGCAAGAGCGGAGGGCGAATGCGCGCGTCATATTAGACGTTAATGTAGCTATTGCCACGCATACGAAACAATAAAATCATTTTTATGTAGCGCTCATATAAGTTTCGAATTTTTATGTATCGCGCATATAAGTTTCGTATTTTTATGTGGCGCGCATATAAGTGTCGTTATACCGACGGCGGAAAAAGCGTCGCTATTGCGACGGGTACCTAAACGTCACAATGGCGACACCTAGACATTGTGTCGCACTTGCGACGATTGGAGTCGTCTCAATAGTGATGCTTTGGGCCATAGTGTCGCAATTGCGATGTCTTCCTCCAAATGTCGCAATTGTGACACTTTTCTAATTTTCGGTATTGCGACACTTTTCTATAAACGTCAGTATAGCGACGGTTTCGGGCGGGATGGAAAAAATTTGGGGAAATTTCCGACATTTGATCAAAAGCGTCGGAACCAAGTGTCGGAATTTCCGCCAAATGTAGTAGTGACAGCAAAGCATAGGTATTATGTGATTTTTGTTGATGATTTTTCTAGAAAGTGTTGGATCTTATTTTTGCAGAAGAAATATCATGTGTTCTCCAATTTTTGTGAGTTCAAAGCACTGGTAGATAAATATATAGGGAAGAAGGTGAAAGTTCTAAGGAGCGACAATGGTGGTGAGTATATCTCTAATGAATTCAAGAACTTCTGTGCCAAAGAAGGAATTCAAAGAGAATTGATTGCACCTCATAACCCACAATAGAATGGGGTTGTATAAAGAAAGGACAGATCAAATATGGGAGAAACATGAGCTATGTTACATGATCAGGGCCTATTGTTGCATTTGTGGGCATAGGAATGCAACGTAGTGGTATTTGTGCAAATCTGGAGTCCTCATCAGACACTTGGCATGAGTACACCAGAGGGGGATTTTTCAGGTAAGAAACCGGATGTTTCATATTTTAAAATTTTTGGCTCATATGTCTATTTCCATGTGACCAAAGATGCCAGGAAAAATATAGAACCAACAGCAGAGGTTGGGATATTTTTGGGCTACACTTATACTCTCCACAACTATCAGGTGTATATTCTGGCTAACATGATGACAGTTATCAGGAGAGATGTTAAATTTGATGAGGATAAAGCCATGTGATTGTCCCTTGAGAGGGAGCTTGATTTGCATGCAGATGAGGAACTCTTAGTTCCAAAGGATGAACCTCAAGATGTGGAGCAGCCACGAGATGAGGATCATGGAGTGGAAGAAACCACACATGAAGATCCATCCACCAAAAATGGTAGGAAGCACACCAAAGAGGTTGAAAGATTGATGCTAGATGTGACAGAGCATGTAGGAGCACCTACATCACAGTGCAGGCAGAGAAGGTCCCCAGACAGGTAAACTGGATACATGTCTCTTATGAGTGAGTGTATTGTGACAAAACCATCCTCTTTTGAGGAACCAGTGCAACAGCCAACATGGTTTGATGCCATGGTTGATGAGTATGACTCCATTATCAGAAACAGTGCATAGGAAATGGTCCCAAGACCAGTGGGGAATTCAGTGGTTGGTTCCAGGTGGATCTACAAGGTGAAGAAGGCCCAGGGATTCTCACAATTTGAGGGGATTGACTATGAGGATAATTTTGCACTGGTTGCAAGGTACTCATCGATTAGATCTATCCTTGCACTCTCAGTGTAGATGGGATGCCAGATACATCATATGGATGTAAAGACAGCCTTGCTCAATGGATTTATTGAGGACTAAGTGTACATTGAGAATCTAGAAGGTTTTGAGACCTTTGACAAGGAGTCACATGTGTGAAGACTCAAGAGAGCACTGTATGGGCTGAAGCAAGCACCTCATGCTTGGTACACCAGGATCGACAGCTATTTCACCGGTTTGGGCTTTACAAAGAGTTAACAGGATGCAAACCTATATCATATTGTGGTTGATGGTAATATTTTGATTATTTTACTTTATTTAGATTATATTATACTGACAGGTGATGAGAAGCTCATAACTTCTTGCAAAGAGGATATTGCAAGAGAGTTTGAGATGAAGGACATTAGGCTCTTGCATTATTTCCTAGGCTTGGAAATATGGAAAAGAGATGGGGAGATATTTGTATCTCAAGGCAAGCATGCCAAGGAGATTTTGAGGAAGTTCCACATGGAGGGAAGCAAACCCATGGAGACTCCTCTTGTAGGTAACTAGATGAAGGAGGATGCTACTTCAGGTGAGGTAGTGGATGCTACTGTTTACAGGCAGCTTGTGGGTTCACTTATGTATTTGGTGAACACACGACTATACATATGCTATGCAGTTAACCAGCTTATTCAAGATATGGTTAAGCCTACCAAGCTCTTTTGGAAGGCGGGGAAGCATGTGTTGTGATATCTCAGGGGCACTACATAGTATCGATTATGGTACAGACAGACAGAGGGAGTTAAGCTTCAAGGCTTCCCCGATGCAAATTGGGCAGGTAGTCCATCAGACATGAAGAGCACATCAAGGGGCATCTTTAACATAGGATCAGCAGCAGTTTCTTGGTACAGAAGGAAGCAGAGATCAGTTTCACTCAGTTCAGCTGATATAGATTGCATGGCAGCCAGTCAGGCTGCATGTGAGGCCATTTGGATTAGGAAGATACTTGTTGGTTTTTTTGGTCATTAGATGGATCCGACGGTGATACATTGTGATAACCAAAGTTGCATAAAACTCTTAGTTAATCCAGTATTCCATGACAGGTCCAAGCATATTGACATCCGGTACCACCATCTTAGATATTATGTTTAGAGGCGCATTATGTTGTTGCAGTACATTCCCACGAAGGATCATGATGCAGATATCTTGACGAAGGCATTTGCGAAGAGAAAATTTGAATACCATAGAGGCAGGATCGAGGTAGTAGATAATCCCTTTATTGTTGAGAGGGAGTGTTGAAATTCAACAAGAAAATTCAACACACACACTAGTGTGGGATCACAGGTCACATAGTGATGGGTCCTAGAGATACATTAGTGTGCAACCAATTTATTAAATAAATTGGAAAATTAATTGTAACATTATCTCATAACAACTTTTAATAGTTAACTAAGTGTGATAGACTTACTTAGCTCAAGAATTTTGATTTGAGGGTCAAAGGATAGGCATGTATAGTGATTATATTATTAACATGTTCCAGTTGCAGTTGTAGAACTAGTGTAGTGTGGGTGGGATCAGTTAACTCACAATAATTGAGTTAAAATCAGTTTAACTAGTTCTAACTATTTGATGAGCTAGTAGAAGATCAAGTAAATTAAAATAGATTTAATTCACTAGTAGTGATCTACCAAGTAATTGATGATTCACTATTTATAGCTGCAGGCATGCTAATTCTGATGGATACCCAGTTGAGACAAAGGTTCAAGGCTAGTAAACTAGCATTTGTATTTAGGAAAATTTCCCAAGTGCAGTTATAAAACCATGGTAAGACGATGATGAATTGCGCAATCAAGGAAGGTTGAATTTCCTATTTAATTGGGATTTAATTCTCGAGGGATTGCATAAGCAAGGTTGGTTGAGGGTAGGTTGATAATTGGCTATGTTTTTGTCCAATTTTTCCTAGATCAGTGTGAATCAATTGGTAGAGTATATGAGGTTGTGGTGATCATAAATACATTGTATTGTTTCATGACTCCTGGGTTGATTATACAATAAATATGGAGGGGTTTTGAGTAGTTTCTTTCCCCAGGAATATCTGGTGTTGTGTATTTATTTAGTTCTTTCTCTTACTTTCATGTGATTGAGCAATCATGTTTTATATTCCACAAATATTTTAGAAGCATTCAATATATTTCTTTAGTACATTGCATGATTGGATTGATTCCTTTGATATAATTTATGTATGATATTATAGTTGTGTTAGAGATTTTCTATAGTATGATTTGATGTGATTTTTCATATAGATATGCAAAGTAAGTTTTTGTACATAAATTATCTAATCTAATTTTTGTAGTTAAATAAACCCCCTTCCTCAAAAAATGCATGACCATGTATTATACTAAATATAATGGTGAAAGTAGTATAGCACCGAGCCTAAACTCAAGGCCATATTGTTATAGTGGCATATCCATATGTTAATATGTTAGTGTTGTATCCTCAGGGTTTTTATATTGACCAAAAGAGTTCCAAGGCATTTATGGAGGATCAATATCCTCCCTGCTTTGATTCTAATGAAATAATTTAGTGACTTGACAGGGTATTCCTCTTATTGAATGATTATATAATTTAAATATTTAACTAAAAATTAGATCGACAATCTTGGGATATAGAGATCCAAAATTTCTAGAACATGTGTGTGTGAAATCGGAATCAAACTTACAAAACTAAAATTGGGGCACCTTTATCCATTTAAACCAACATGCAAAAATAAGAATAATAAAGAAATTTTATCTAAAATATTATTCAAGATAATTGATCTTTAAAGAAAGTGTAAACAAAATAATACAATAAAGTAAACTGAACAATATAAGTGAAAACCATCTATAGTAGAAAATTCTATATTGATAGTTCCTCATCACCCATGCAAATCATTTTTTGAGTGATCAAGTAAAATTAAAATAACTAGCATCATTAAAACATATCGTTGAAACTCAAGTTTTTAGTAATGTCAAAATTTATACAACAGTGTAATTTTGTGATAAAATATTAAAGTAAACTTATTCAAAAGTGAAGAATCTCAACAAAAAGTCTCACATCCAATTCAAATTTCCAGGTTGGCTTCCACTCATATATACACAAGTTCTCTCTTCTTCCTTTAGGAATTGAACCCTTTCTTCCTCTAAATTTCTCCCCTTTATATCATCTTGGTCCTTGGTAAAGCATGGTTTCTCAAGTCAATTGTCTCTTCCAATGGTTTCTTCCCTTATTCTTCTTGGTCTTAGTAACCATTTGAGGTTGAATAGGTCTCAAAACTACTAGCTAAGGAGGATTTGGAATTGACTCAACAATAAATGGTTGAGAAGGCTCTAGTGAGATGGACTCTAAGTTTGATTTTGCAACCAATAATGGTCTTTTATTCCTAAATATATAAATTACCTTCCACCTTTTTTCATCTATAATGTTCTATTCATGTATTCTCCTATATTTGATCTTTAGTTTAGTAAATATAGTAGAAGTCAAGAGTGGAAATTTTTGGTGAACTTCATCAATGGCGGGTAGCATAGAAAAGTTAGAATATAATTTTGTAAATATCAACCTTCCTCTTATTCCACTAGTAATATTAGAGAAAAGGTCTTGATGATTTTTCTTATTTTCTAGGGCATCTTGATAGATTGTTTATGTATATCTCTAGCCTTCTAGGTTCCATGGTAGGGGATACCAAGTACACATACCCTCGAGAATTGATTTCTAAAGTCACATGTGAAATACCTGATTTCTTTACACTTTTGGTTCATTAGAAATTAAATTAAATTTTCCTTTTATAGACATAAATTCCATGATAAAATTGGTCTTGCTAGCAATATTCAATAACTTTATATTATTTGTAGACCAAGAGTTGAAAAAATTGATGATATCCTCTGCCACTTTGAATTTTTTCCCAACTGCTCCTAGGTATTCCTAATTTGGATACTCAAGTTTCTTTCTAGGGATATTGTTTTAGTTAGGATAGAAAAATTTGCGTTAAAATCATTCAAAATATTTTTGGTTTGGTCTCATATATAGTGCCTAGCACCCATTAGTATTTTCTAAGCATCAATTTTTTTATTTGACGGTCTTATTAATTTCCCCATTACATAACTTCACCTATGCTAATATATTATTCTTCTAGACCAATTATAAATGATTCTTCTTGATTAATTCATTTCTTTTGTCCAACAAGACCTATAGATTCATCATTCCTGAATGCTCTATTTGACACTTGGGTTGTAGTTGAGAGACATGTGTACCCATCTTAATCACTTTCTCTTAGCTATAATTAACCTCAATAGCTTCTACTTTAGGTTCCACACTATGTTAATGCAACCTTTTAGAAATATTTGAGGTTGCTTCACCTTCAAGGCATTTAATATTTCTTTCTTGTTTTGTTTTTTAAAAGTTTTAATATGATCCTTTAATTGAGCTTTTTCCTTTTCAATATCAACCATTTCTTAACTTTGACTATGTTCAATTGTGTGTGTGTGTGTGCGGCAAGCGTGTGTGTGTGTGTGTGTGCGGCACGTGTGTGTGTGTGTGTGTGTGTGTGTGTGTGTGTGTGTGTGTGTGTGTGTGTGCGTGCGTGCGTGTGTGTGCGCGCGTGTGTGCGTGTGTGTGTGTGTGTGTGAGAGCGCGCGCGCGCGCGTGTGTGTGTGTGTTCAATCTGCTCTTCAGTCATAATATTTCATTATCCTTTTCTTTAAGTAAATCGGCCATAGAAGCCCTATCTTGCCTAGGGACACCATAAATAAGTAATTTTTGTTGCAAATTAACCAACATAATAGCCTTGTATTTATTGTTGCCTTTATTTATTCTCAAATTCTCTTCTTCCCTATTCAGTTGCAATTTCAATTTCATGACATTAGTGGATGCTTGGATCAAATCTATGGACACAACATCACATGTTTTTTTTTCCATCTTATTTTATCTTGTGGCGAGATACTATCCAAATCCAAAAAAAAAAAATATTTTCACAGTCACTAAGATTGAGTTAACTTATTTACTCTGGGCTACATAACTTCCATTTGGACTTGACTTGTTTTATTTTCAACTAAAGATAGTAATTTGGATAGGGAAAGAGATTCTTGCACCAACTGAGTATACAGATATAACCTTGTTTGATCATAAGACTCTTTGTTTGGGCTTAAGAATACATATTTACCCTTCTCCATCTACTTGAAATATTTTTCCTGTGATAACATTTCTAAAAGAAAAGGCAATTCATTAGGAGCACAGTGAATAGTTCACAAGGTTTTATCATAAGGAAATATTTTTTTCAGTATTTTTCATGAAGGGAGGGAATTATCAACATCCATCATATCTTCTAGAGATTTTCTAATAGTAATGGGATGTCTTGGACTATTTGCCTTGAATTTTATACTAGCCATCTGGCTAGTTTCTAATGTAGAAATTTGAGTCCATATATCTTTGTTATCCATTTTTTATTTATCCTTTATAGGAGAATGAAAATAAGGAGAAAATTTCATTTACATCCTCAAATGGAGATAGCTAGACAAGGGCCATATTTCTATTCTTCAGCTTCTTCAAAAATAAAAGAATTTAACATTTTTTTCAATAATTGGAAGAGTTATATGTGAATTAATAGTCAAAAAAAATAGCTCAAAGGGGATACTCAATGTATATTTCTTTCCCTTAGATGTAAAATGTAATTCATCAAAACGAATTGTTTTTCAAATATACTTTAGAGAAAAAACTTGATGGATTATATACAAAGGGAGTCTATATGGCTTAATCTTAGTACCATAGATTCTTATAATTGTGTATTTATTTTCAATGTACCAATCTCCACACTTTAATTTTTCATTCATATGTGATTCAAACTTGCATTCATCAGGAATTTTTGCACAAGAATGGCCAAAGACCATACTATAAACTATGGACATGAATTTGTCAATGAATCTCTAATAACCATATGGTTGATTACTAAATACTATAACTCGTGTCCATTCAAAGGGAAAATTCTCTTCTCCCAATTGATTTCCATGTTGGAAACCTAAGTACTCAAAGTGGGAGGAATTTTGAACTAACAGAAGATCAACAAGGTAAGATTGATATCCGAAAGTCCCTTTTTTTACAACAATGTAAGATGGTCATGACTCTCACTAGCAATAAATAAAGTAAAATTAAACCTCGTAAAAATTTAAATCTTATGTACAAATCCCATGATGATTGCATAGACAGTCAAATTTTCATTAAAAAATAAAACCACATTGATCATGGATTTCAAGTCTCTAGCAAGTCCATTGAACGCTTCCCTTTTCAAACGGATACTATTCTCTATAATAGTTTCCTGCTCATTTATCAATTTCCTCAAAAACTTGGTTTTCTAGGTATTGGTGAGGACTTCAAAATGAAACTCAAAGTCGTCTTCTTCAACTGGTTCAAAAAACATGGGCCAACAAATCATATCAATTAATTAATTATCCCTTACAAAAATGACCACCTATAACCCCTAATTTTCTTTAACAACCATTTGAGAAAGGTCAAAAAATTCAACACATAAATGCATTAATTAGGGGAAAGGAAATGTTTAGGGAAGCATAGCTTTAGAGATCCCACTTTCAGATGCAGGGAAAAATTTGAAATGTTCATTAAATTGTCTAAAAGCTTTGGAAAAAATATGTTTCAAGGTTTTACCAGTCAAGCTACAGTCTAAAATGTCTTTATCTTTATCAAATAATAGTTTTAATGTGTCATTTTTTCTAAGAACCTTCTCTGAAAACGTTCCCCTCTTCCTATATTCCATTTGAATAGAAATTATTGTGGACAAGGGAGTATGGCGAGTGTTAAATACCTGTAATTAATACTTCCCTATTTGTCCCTATAAAATTGAACTTTTTATCGTTTCCCCCACTTTCTTTCCTAACGGTAATTAGCAAAATAACCTATTCAATCCACATTAATCTAGACTAATTAAGGAATTAAAGGCAACATGAATGGACTACGGAGGGAATTAAATCGATGTAGCCTATTCCATTGATGTGCAACTAATCGTGTGGCGTGGGTAATACCACTAGCAGTTACTACTCCTGGCCTTGGGTGGTTTTGCACCTTAGGAAATCAAGGAAAAATTCACCATTAGAGAAATTTTGAGGTATAAAATGGTTATCCTAAGGAATATTATAAAATAGTAGTGGAAATAATAAAATAATATTATATTACATCATCAAGTTTTGGAGGGAAAAAAGAAAATTTGTTTTTTCAACTCACATTTTCAACTTATCTCCTTACGATTTTACTCAAATTTTGAGTGGGAGCACTCGTTGAATGCGGAATTTAATTTTTCATCTAATTAATACCCATGTTGCATACTTTATATGGACCCTACTACACAAAAAAATGAAAAATACATGAAAAATGTGATTTCAATCATGTTTTTTCATGTATTTCACATTTTTCATGCAGTAGGGTCCATCGAAAGTATGCAACATGGGTAATTCTTGGATGAAAAAATAAATTATGCAACAAAAGAGTGCTCCTGCTTTAAATTCAAGTAAAATAGTAGGGAGATAAGTTGAAAATACGAGTTGAAAAAGTAGTTTTTTATTTTTTTTATTATTTTATCTTATTACCTTTTTACTCCAAAAATGGTGAATCATCCTCCATGGTTGACATCATTATATTGAATCATATTGGTTCTTATAAAATTTGTTTTTTGTAGTACATTTTTGTTCTGAGACCCATTTTTTACCTCAAAACTTCTCTAATGCTTGATTGTTCCATCAAGGGGGTTGAAATAAATGCAAAACATTAGATGGGTAGTGTGATCGTGCAATTGTTGTGTGCCGCATAATTTAGGGGACCCACATGAGGATGTGTTTTAGGAGGATTATGTGGTGCCCTATTTTGATTTACAATGAGGATCCAACAGTTATTTTTTAGCGCGAAAAGGGATAAGACCCAATGGCTCATTCATTGGTAAAAAGGTAATAGTGCACTAGTTTTGTTTAATGTACCAATCTGCACACTTAATATGGATATGATGGGGGATAATTTAATGTAGCTATGATGAAGTTAATGGTGCACTTGTTACTTATTTTTGGATCATTTTTGTGATTTGTAGGCATGTAATAGTTTCATCATGTTTCCATACTAGGGGTAGAAATCAAAAGGGGTACTAAAAATTCCATGGAAAAAATGGATACCTAGGAAATCTAATAAAAATAAGGACTTTAAATTGTAATTATTTATTGGAATGGGGGGATGGGGGTGGGTGCAACAAATGGACTTTTAGGGGCATTTTTCAGTATCTATTACATTTATATTAATGTTATTCTTTAATATCCCAAGAACGAACATGCTATGACAAAATTTCACTGAGTGAATCCCCAACGGAAGAGTAAATAAAGCTAAGAAAATGAATAAGTATGAATAAGAGATGAATGATTATGTGTGGGTATATGTGAGGAAAAACATGGTCAGTTTCTTTCTTTTTGGTATCTCTCTCTTTTTCTTTTTCTTTTTTTTGGGGGGTATTTATTCACAAGAGAAATCGTTCTTTTTTTGTAGTGAGAAGAAGCACTGCAACATTGAAACTAACTCTGAATTCTTAAAACTTGTCGGGTCTTCATCAATGAGACTCATCTTGCAATTTTCTGAATTTTAAATTTAGCCTCCATATAAAAAGATATATGTTTCAAATATGAACTGAAATCACTTCAGTTGAATATGTTTGACATGAAAAAAAATCAAAAAATCCTTTAATACATCTTTCAATTCAGTGGAGAGGATTCCAATATTCAAATTTATTAAAAGAATTTATTGGAATTTAGCTTTTGTAGACAATTAGAAGTTAGTGGAAAATGATAAGTATTTATCACCCATTAAATATATGTTTTTCTTTGCATTTTTTATTGTTAAAACGAAATTAAATTGATGACTTAATTATTTTTACTATTCAAATTAAGGCATTAATTTTTTATATTAAAAAAACTAATCTCAAATGAAAATTTCTCATTTTCTAGTTTGTTAATTCATTTTTCCAATGATTTCTTTAATTACTTTGATTAAAATTCTCATTACTATTATTATCATCATCATTTTAATTTTAATTGATAGAACCTTTTTTTAATAAAAAACATATTTTCATCCCCCAATGGGGGATAAAGGTCAGCGATTTCTAGGGAATGTGGAAGTGTTTTTCCACCCCACAAGTTCCCTTGGCATCACGTAAGCTATGGTGTGATAGCTGGGCAGCATGCACACTTATGCAATGCCCCAAGCCACTACAATGTGGCCATTAATGGAGTTAATGAAGGTCATCTCATTAATTGATTTATGGTACTATGGAGCGAATGTTGGTATTCCCATCGACAACCGAGGCAACGGAGTAAAAAGAGAAGTAGAATGCTTAGTAGGTTATATTTTTGTGCAGTAAAGGATGAGGAGAAATTCATAAGGAAGTCTCATCACCTCAATGCACGAGCATATGGGGTATCCTTCGAAGATTTAGTTTTTGAATCTCAAAAAAAAAGGAGCTCCATATCGAGTCTAAGGGGAAATTTGAAATTATGGCGTGCAGGTGGAGAATTCAACAGGAGTAGACCACCTTTCACATTAGTGTAGTATCTCTGGTAGCATTATTGGTGGGCATGTGGTTTATCCGCTCCATGTTTAAATCTCCAAGATTGGTCATTCATTTTATTTTGTTCAATTGTCTATTTATATTCCTTAATTTAGTTAGTTGGGTATGGCAGATGTTACCAAAAATGAGAAACGGGAAATGAAATGAGAAATGAGAACGGTACGAGAAACGGAGTTTGGAGGTTTTGCATATAAGAAACGAGGAGAGAAAAAAAAACATGATTAAAGGTTAACAATATATAACAAAGCACTAATCATAAACATCCAATGTTTCCTCTTGTGAAATTGTAAAGAAACATTCACAAATAGTGATTTAGTTTTAAGAAAGGAGTGATGATTTGGTCGATCAAAAATTTAGCCAATCATTAATTCCAAGAAAATAGCAAACATTTATAAGAATAAGAAATTTGAAATATATTAAATAATTAAATCTATGCTTTTGAATATATATGTATCTCTAAAGTCACTTCTAACAATTCATATGCAAAATGCAAGTAAACCTAATAATCTAGATTTTCAAGCTCATTTTCTTAAATGGTTGTTGAGCTTGATCCCATTGCAAAAGAATTATTTTGGTCAATATACTTCATGGTATCATCAAGAATGTCTTCTACATTATCTTGTAGCACCTCAAGTGGAATATCAGCATCTCCATCATCTTGTGAACCACCATAATCCCACATTCTCATGGGTCCAGTTTTTTATTATAGTTTTTGTTGAGATAACAAACATAGATTTGAGTGTACAAACACCAAATCTTGTGCCAATTTTGTGCCTAGGTGATTCCTCTTCATTGAATGGATAAAATCATGTTCACTCCAATTTATTTCACATGCAGAGGAACTAGTCACCTATGATATAAAATTAACATTATGTTAGTCATATTCATTTGAAATCTTAAAAGGAAAACAACAAAATGAACATTAGACTTAATTGTTTAAACAATAAATCAATACATTAAGGGTATTTGTTATTAAGAATTCCTATTAAATAAAATGGATAGTTAATCGATGAATCAAGGGGGTTCTTGTACCATATTTCATCCAGAAGTCTATCATTCCAAGTTGTTCTTTGTTGTATGCATAATATTCATTTGCAAAGTGGTCTTCTGATCTCAAGTACTTTCATAATTCAAGCCGTAAAGTAGTGTGATCCTGACGATTGTAACAGCTACTTATAAAAGTGTTCCAGTTCTGCATCACCTCTACATATGAAGATGGTTTCTTATGAAACCATTTAGGATTTATTAGGAATGCAATTGAATTAATAGGGCTATGAAACATTTTCCACCTTGTCAAACTAAGTTCCCACACTTCATTTTTGTTGTCTTTGTCGATCCTAGAATTTTCATCTTCTATTATGTCACAATGCTTTTCTCTCATTTGATCCATACTCTCAAAAACATCCCCTAAGCATGGTTGATCACTATCAAATATGTGAAGGGTGGAAACAATAGGTGTAATAAGGGTGAAAATATCTTCCATTCTCCTCCAAAAAACCTCTGAAGAAATACCAATAATAATGTCCTAAACTTTTGGGCTATCCCCAATATGAAAACCCTTCCACTTGTGCCAATCCATTGATACCACCATCTCTCTCAAAGATTGATGCAGTTTAATAAGGTGTTGAATCATAATGAATGCAAATGAAAATCTAATCTCGGCACATTGAAGAAGCTGAAGTTTTTCATATTTCCTATAAATTTCTATGGATGTTGCATGATTAACAATAAATTTTTGTAGCATATTTTCTTCAATTATAGTTTTATTAACCCATGCAATGTTATTAATATCTTTCAGGAGAAAATTCATGCAGTGCACAAAACAAGGAGTCCAAAAAATTGTTGGATATTCATCCTCAATCAACCCACTAGCAAGGACATTGTTTGAGGCACTATCTGTAACAATGTGGACAAAAATTTCTCTTCCAACCTCCTCTATGGCCTCTTTGAGGAAACCCATTAGATATGGACCATATTTTGTCTTTCTTGTGGTATCATGCGATTTTAAGAACATAACTCCTTTTGGGCTAGAAACCAAAATATTGATAAGGGGACGATGGTTGACATCTGTCCAACCATCTGATACAATGGAGACCCCGAATTCCTTCCAACTATATTTAATGTCATGAAGTCTAAATTCAACCCGAGCCCTCTCATCAGATAACATTGTTCTCCTCATTTTATCATAACTAGGAGGCTTGTAACCTTTAGGATAATTTTTAACTAGATCCCTTACCATTTCCTTCCAATAAGGAGACCTACAAACATTTAAAGCTATGCCATTTGCGGAAAACAAAAATCGTCCAATGGATGCATCAATATTTCCCCTCCATTTTACATCCCATATGTTTTCAAGGTGGGGAATAGAAACTTGAAGTTGAGAATGAGAATGTGGACCACCAACTTTCAATCCACTAGGATTGTTGTTGTTTTGAATGAAACCTTTAGTAATATGTCTCAACTTTTCAAGTTCATTAAATTTCTTAAGTAGAGAAGCTTTCTCTATTTTAGGTACATTGTCACATAAAGTTGATTTTTCTTTTTTCCCCATTCCAAGTAAATGTCATCGAACTCTTCCTACATTCCCTGATTTTTGTCTTTTACAATAAGGGCACAACCAAACTTTTGAACCAGTTTTTCCACTTGCTCCTCCACTATAAGATTCAGTGCATGTTACCGCTGCCCGTAGCCTTGCTTCAAAGGCTTTTTTTGCTTCTTGATATTCTTTCATTTGAATTTTATTTTATGCCATTGTGGAAGAACTTTGTTGGGAAAGGGGTGGTCTAGTTTGTGACGCTGATGAACTTTCTTCCATTGCAATGGGAAATGAAAATTTTCTTCCAATTTTAATCTGCACAATTTATATATGAAAATTAGTTTAAAAAAAAAAAAAAAAAAACTAATACTTAATATGAAAAGTATAATTAACTAAAATTTTAAAGAGATAAAAAAAACCTAAAAAAAACAAAAACAAATCATTGAATAGAATCTAATAACACTCAAGATTAAATTTTCCTGTTTTTCCTTAAATTAACTTGGCATATTTCACATCTCATTTTCATTTCATGTATTATGGACCAATTTTCAAATATTTTGCAATAAATCGTGCATTTCATTTTAATGCACAACTTAAAATAAAAGACGTGTATTTTAAACCTTCACAATTTTTTAATGTAACATGAAAAGTTTTTGAAGCTCATAAACTAACTAACATTAAGTAAAAATATTAACTATGAGAGTCGTCCATTTATAAACTAACTAATGAGAGATGAACTGTTACAAATTGTTTTCATGGCAAAGACTGCATATATTCACCATTTTCATATCATAGTTTGACATTCCAAGTCCAAATTTTGTACATAACTACATTTGCAGACCAAAAAACCAAAGGCTAACATTGAAAAACAATTACAATCTAGAAACATTATGCTAGTTTAAAATAAATAGAAAGAGGAACTCGGAAGCCAATAAACAATGGAAGTGATATTTTGGCGTTTTCATCCAGGTTGAAAGATATTGTATGAAATCATGACCCAAATGGTCCTTTTTGTCTTGAGATTATCCACATAGTTAATCATGTATCCCATGGAGTTGAAAATTTGTATTTTCCAGATTCATTTTTCCTTTAAAAATTTCTCTTATCAATCATTATTTACAATTTTCTAAAAAAATCTCTTGTTGTTGAAAGTAAGGGCTTCTCTATTTCCAAATATCAAAGTTTTCAATTTTATATTGTTACTGCTTTCCTTCCATATAAAATTATAATGATAATGGTATATGAATACCCTTCTTGATCAAGTCATGTTAAAGTTACCTATATGATATTTATTGAAGTTCTTTTTGAAAGATCACTGTAATGTGTTCGGAACCCTATCCTTAGGGAATGGGACATGAACTCTGTAAGAGAATTTCAACTTTAGTGTGGTACTCTCAAATTTTTGTACCTTGCTTTCTTCTTAACTAAAAATACTATTCCAATATATGAAGTCGAAGCTCCTAGAATCACATTTTCAAAATATGGCTCCAACTCCAAGAATTGAAATTGAAGCTCCTAAAATACAATTTTCTTTGGAGCCAAAGTGCATGAGACTATCAGTGGAATTAAATTCGCACGTATTTTTTTCCCAACATGTTATATTTTCTTTTTTGCATAATAAAATGGAAGGAAATATATGCGTGTAGTTTTAACTCGAAATTAGAATAACCATAAACAACACCATGGAACTTCTTGTAAATTACAAATACAATTGTGCAATAGATACATATCTCGGTAGAAAAAGGTAGGAACCATTCATCCAATATTACATCTATGGTTTAATGGTAATGAATCTAGGGAATGTTTCTATTTATTTGATTGTTTTGTTCTATTTTTTGGTTTATGAACCTAGGGAGATCTCTCTTATTCTCAAGAGCGATTTGTCCACCAAACATTGTGAAATCCTACCTACAACGGGGGAGGGACTGAATCATATCATAAGAAACACAACAAGGAAGTTATGCTATAATATTTGTAGCTAGATTGAATGCTTTCCATATTCATAAATCAAGAGGGAATTTTCACATGCATATGCATGTGGGGGGCTGGCCACACCACTGCCCTCTTAAATGTTTCATGAAGTGGTGGGGTGGCAGAGTTACCCCCAACCACTTGGCTGCCCTCGTTTCCCACCCTCATTAGGGAGTCTATTTTTATGTAATCAATTCATGAGTATATACTTATATCAGAAATGTGGGGACCTTCAAATATTTGGAAAAATAGTGAATTACTTTCATCTTGGGTGCATATATAATATTTGATTTAGGTCTACACACCTATGAATTTTGGCAAGATAAAAATTCACAATATTTGATTTACATATACCTACCTTAGATTTTAGCAAGATAAAAATTCTTGATATAACTTATTACTCATTCCAATTGAAAATTTTGCTTAATATTGATTTCTGAAATACTATTAAAAAATATAATCATTAATATTTATCAAATCAAAATTTAAAAAAATAAAAAATTATTTCAAAAATAAAAAAATTTGAAAATTGATTTTTTATAAATAAAAGATTAACAATTAATTATATTTTTTTACAATATGTAAAATCAATTTATATTTATATTTATATTTTAAATGATATTTTTTTTAATATATACATACACATATATATATATATATATATGATGATCGTGGTTAACGTCCACTGAGACCAATTTTTGGTCTATGGACCTAAAGAGAAGAGTTATTTAGTTTGATTTAAGATTTTATTCCTATGTTCAAAAAGCTTGGAGAGAAGCCTTCCAAACTCACTATATATATATATATATGAAAATTTTATATTATAAAAAAAATTAATAAATTTAAAGAATATCAAAAAAATTTAATATATAATATGCTTTAAATTATCTCGTCCTTTGAAAAAATCATAATTGAAATAAAACTAATTTTATCTTTAACATATATAGAATAATTAAATAAATTAATCTCAACTGCACCTTCTGAAGTTGGCGGACCTCCCGTACCGCTATGACTGATTAGGTGGCAGTGTTCCTATTGTTTTTTACTCGGGGCATCTTGTTCGGGTTTTATGCAATTCCCTTGGAGATCAGCTTCATGAAATTAAAAAAGGATCTAGGGTTATTGAAAATTGTTATGCTTACAGAGCTTGCAAGCAACGAGTTGAGTCAAATTTCAGCAGGTATGGTTGTTTTTCCAGAACTATTCAAACCTACAGCGAAGTAGAACCAGTTGAAACTTTTTCCCTTTCACGCATAACTTTTGCAGATCAAAGGAACAATAATCAGAATGTGGAAGATACCCACGTTCTCACTATGAATATTACACCTATTAACAGAGATCTTTATGCAACAAGTGCAACAAGTGGGTGAAGTTTGAATATGTAAAAATCCTAAAGTGGAGTGTTTTTATCTATGTTACATGAGTTTTTGGTATGCGGTTACTTTGGGTACAAGGAACAAGTATCTAGTATGGTTAGAAGCTTTGCCTAAATTTATAGGAAACGTTAAGTTGGGAATGGAAATAATATAATATATTAAAATTTAATACATATTAAAAGTGAAAATAAAATAATTATTTCCATCCAAAATTTGTAAATTAAATTCCATTTTGCAATGAATTATGTAAAAGATTGAACTTTGAAACATTGCCAAAAAAATCAAAATATTAATCCATCAACAATTTGTCAATGAAATTCCTTGCTAGCAAAGAAACATGCCGTGAACTCCTAAACTGAAAAAAAGGCTATTATTACTTGATTATTATGTGATTTCATGCAACATTATATTATATTCAAGTTTGGAAATTTATAGAATGAAACTTGCTAACACGGTTCTGGCCATCATTGTGATTTGTTGAATCTTATCATTAAAGCTTCAAGATAGACTTCAAGAAAGTAGACTTATTTGCAATTGTTGAACTTCAAGATTTTCAACAGAAGCTGCCAAGGAAAGACTCGCAACTATCTATATTTTATTGAAACTTTTTCTACATCTCCACATATCTATCGCTTTACAGTTCCCATGCAGTTCAGTCTAGCCCCCTGACCTATCATGTATCACTTATAAAATAAATAAATAGTTACTTCTCTACTCAAAATAGGTACCTGGTGAAAATCTGCTCATGTATCACTTAGAAAATAAATAAATGGTTACTTTTGTGCTCAAAATAGGTACCTGAAAGGTGAAAATATGTTCAAACTAAGTACCCGAAGTGTCAAAATTTATTATAATGAAGCTCTCGAAAAGCTCCAAAGTACTCTTTAAAGCTCCTAATGATTTTGGAAAGTTTCCGACAAACTCCCAATCTCCCAGAAGCTAGAGCGTAAGGTACTTGCTCTCCAATGATTGAGAGCAGTACCCATGTTACTATGGTTTTTATGAATCATGCTTCGAAAATAAATACCCCTCAACCATTCTCAAAAGTCAACCCAAAACAATGGTATGGAAACTAAATAGCAATTCACATTAGAATAGATGAAGATGGTTTTTTTTTTCACATAAGTTAAAATGGAATTGGAATTGATGACAGGAAAATCATGCAGCTTCTAGGCATTAAAGAACCTATATAAAAATGGAGAAAATGTTTAAACTCATTCATATATATAATATAATTCCACAACTAACACAATCCAACCACTTGTTGCACCGAGAGGTGCATTCTACAGCCTAGTATGACCTCGATGTGTAACCGCTTGTTGCGCGGAGAGGTGCATTCTACAGCCTAGTATGACCCCGATGTGTAAGTATGTCGAAAGCCAAAAAAAAATGTCGACTTGAAAAATAACTTACATAAACATATAAATGAACAATTAAAAATTCATTAAAAATAAATTTAAACGATATAAACTTAAAATATGAAGAGGTTTACTAACACTCAAAAAAGAGATATGGTAAATAAGTAAAAATATAAATAAACCATAGGTATGGTAAATAAATAAAACCTCTTTTTATATTACTTAGGAGGTATAGTAAATAAATAAAAATATAAATAAACTAGAGGTAAGGTAAATAAATAAAACTGACTTTTATATTTACTCAATAAACCACTTTATATTTACAAAAAGTCAAAAAGATGTTTTATTTAGGTGAAGCCTATGAGACAAATTATTAATAATACCATGGGACAAATTATTAATAATACCATGGGCCAAATAACATATTTATAAAAGAGGTATGGTAAATAAATAAATATAAAAGAAGTATAAAGAGGTACGGTAAATAAATAAAAATATATCAAATAGGATTAGAAATCAACATCTAATTATATATGAAGTATAAGGGTCAAATACCATGGACCAAATTATTATTAATACCATGCCAAAAAAACATTATTAACCCTACAATTAATATTAAAATATTAATATTATTAAATTTAATATGTTTAGATTAATACAATATTAAATTTATTATATTGTAATATATATTAATATATCATGATATATGATAGAGGTGGAGAAATAGAGGGAGTGACAACGGAGATATGGAGATAAATTGAAGGAGAGGGGAGAAGAGGAATGAAGAGACAGAGAGGGAGAAGAGTGAGAGAGTTAGAGAAGGGTAAGAGAGGGAGAGGGAGACATAAAGATGGAGGTGGGAGAGAGATAAGGAGAGAGGGAGGGAGAAGGAGAGAGGATTGGAGGATAGAGATTGAGAGAGAGAGAAAGAAGGGGGGAGGGAGAGGGAGGTAGGAGAGAAAGGGAGAGAGAGAAAGGATGAGAGGAGGAGGAGGGGAGAAGGAGGGATAGAGAGATAGAGTTGGAGGTGAAGCGAGGAAAGGAAGAAGAAATACATAGAGAGGGAGTGACAAGGGAGAGATGGAGAGAGAGTGTGTATGCTTATGGGTGAGATAAAGATACATAGGAGTGATAGAGACAACGGGGGAGAGAAGGAGAAAGGGGGGGTGATAGAGACAAGGGGGGAGAGAAGGATAAAGGGAGAGAAACAATAAGATAGTTGGAGAGTGAGATAGAGTGATGGGGGAAGAGAGAGGATTGGGGGACACAGAGAGAGAGAAAGAAAGAGAGCTGGGGGGTCAAATAGGAGGCGAGAGAGGAATGATGAGAGAGAGGAAGAGAGTGATGGGAGAAGAGACAATTGTAGGGGAGAGAGAGAGAGAGAGAGAGAGAGATGGGGGAAGAGAAATGGAGGTAGGAGATAAAGGGAGAGAGAGGAAGGAAAAGAGAGGGGACTTAAAAGAGAGGAGGAGAGGGAGGGATAGAAATATGGATTTGGAGGGGGAGAGAAGGATGGATTGAGATATGGAGAAAGAGAGAGAGAGATGGGGGAAGAGAAAGGGAGAGAGAGGAAGGAAAAGAGAGGGGACTTGAAAGAGAGGAGGAGAGAGGGGAGGAGAGAGGGAGGGATAGAAATATAGATTTGGAGGGGAAGAGAGGGAGGGATTGAGAGATAGAGTTGGATGAGGAGAGAGGGAGGGAAGAATAAATACATAGAGAGTGATTAGTGGAGAGAGAGGGGGATTGACAAGGGAGAGATGAAGAGGGAGTGTGTATGTTTTGGGGTGAGATAAAGAGAAAAATAAGGAGATATGGAGAGAAGGGGGGAGAGAAAGAGAGAGAGAGGCATATGGTAACAAAGTTGGAAGGTGAAGATAGAGAGAGAGGGGGGGGGAGAGAAAGGAAGAGAGAGAATGAAGAGAGGTAGGGAAAGAGATATGAAGATGGAGAGGGAGAGAGGGGGAGGTAAGAATAAGGACATAGAGGGTGAAAGATGGACAGAGAGAGAGAGGGAGTGATAAAGAAGATGGAGAGAGAGGAAGAAAGGGTAGCAGGAAGGAAGAGAGATAGCAGCGAGAGAGAGGGAGTGAAGGGAAAAGAGAGAGAGAGAGAGGAGGAGGAGGAGGGAGTGATAGATAGATAGATAGATTGGAGAAAGAGAGTTTATGTTTTGGAGTTGATATAGAGAGATAGAGTGAGATATAGATATATATGTAAGGTGAAGAGAAAAAAGATAGATGGAGAGAAGGAGGTAGGGACAAGGAAATTGATAGATATGGAGTGAGAGAGAATGTGTGTTTGGTGGGGTGAGATAAAGAGAAAAAGAAGGAGAGATGGAGGGATATATAGATATATATGGGGGAGAGAGGGAAGAAGATTTCTTGCAGTAGATGCATTGATTTCAGTGTAGATGGTGATTTATAATCCTATTTGATTTCTTGCACTAGATGAATTGATTTTGGTGTAGATGTTGATTTCTAATGATATTTGATTACTTACACTAGATGGATTGATTTTAATGTAGATGATTTCTAATCCTATTTGATTTCTTGCACTAAATGCATTACTTTCAGTGTAGATGATGATTTCTAATCCTATTTGATTGATTTTAATTTTAATGTAGATTTTGATTTTTGGTTATATTTGATTTCTTGCACTAGATGAATTGATTTCAATGTAGATTATTTTTAATCCTATTTGATTGCTTGCATTGAATGCGTTAATTTCAGTGTAGATGGTGATTTCTAATCCTATTTGATTTCTTTCACTAAATGCCTTAATTTCAGTGTAGATGGTGATTTCTAATCTTATTTGATTGCTTGCACTAGATGCATTAATTTCAATGTAGATGTTGATTTCTAATTATATTTGACTGCTTGCACTAAATTCATTGATTTAAATGTAGATTATTTAACTAAATGCATTGATTTAAATGTAGATGATTTATAATCCTATTTGATTTCTTGCACTAAATGCATTTATTTCAGTGTAGATGGTGATTTCTAATCCTATTTGATTGCATGCACTAGATGCATTGATTTCAGTGTAGATTTTGGTTTTAAATCCTATTTTCCTACTTGAACTAGACTCATTTATTTGAGTGTATATGTTGATTTCTAATCATATTTGATTACTTGCATTAGATGCATTGATTTTAGTGTAGATGTTGTTTTCTATTATTATTTGATTTCTTGCATTAGTTGCATTGATTTCAGTGTATACGTTGATTTCTAATTTGATGTAATTGGATGTATGATGGTACATTAATTTTAAAGTCATTGGATTAATAGTATGTCTACAATGATTTCAGTGTAAGCACAAACAATTATTGACAATGTACATTTATTTTTGTGTTATAGTAATTCAACCTATTAATATTGGAGAGCAAGAGAGACAAGGTATGATGTTTACTACAACAACTCGAGCTAAATATTTAAATGGTTTACGATTCCAACTATCCATTTCAAATAATCAATATGAAAATATGACAAAACTAACATGGGTGAAAATAAGAATAGTAGAAGAAAATAGTTTGAAATCGATCACAATGAAGACTATTCGTAATTGACTACATTCTTATTATTCAAAGTTTCTATCATTCAATATTATTACATTGTCACTTTGCATTCAAAATTTTATTTCATCATTAAATTTATTTTACAATATTTATCATCTCAACAAACTGAGGTAACTAATCAAATTTAAAATTAAAATGACTCAATAAATCTTAGACATATTTAACATATTTAAAATGGTTATGTTAATATTAGATGTATTTACATATTATTGATAAAATTAAGTATATGTTCCTCATATTATTGATAGATTTTCCTAGGTCCCACACAACTAAAACCAGCCTAGATCCATCTTAACTCCGGATCTATCAAACACTGAGAGGGATCAAATCTCTCAAAGTGAAAACCTTTCCTCAAGTTTTGCACTCAAAAAAAAGGTTTTCACCTCAAGAGATTTGATCCATCTCCACGCTTGATCAATCCGGAGTTAAGATGGATCTAAGCTAGTAACCTATCTCAACTATATAAATACAATTACCTCAAAAAAAATAAAAAAAAATAAATAAATAAAATAAAATAAATTATATCTATATCAATAAACATTGGTACATAATATATACAAAAGCCCTTTTTCTCTTATTACTTCTAGCACTAATAAACATGTTATGAAAACATTCTTGTTACAGTACTGTGCACGGAGATGAATTCTATTTTCATGTGACATGTGTCATAGTTCTCGAGTGTTTTATCATCGAACTTGCAACCCTTTTCACACTGGTTACATACATTTCTAAATTATATTGCAAGTTGGATTTATTTATATTCGGCA
This sequence comes from Pinus albicaulis, assembly GCA_034641835.2. NCBI lineage: Eukaryota > Viridiplantae > Streptophyta > Pinopsida > Pinales > Pinaceae > Pinus > Pinus albicaulis. The sequence continues at coordinate 900,080,815 of CM076575.1, read as the reverse complement.
TACTTTCTCCTAACTAATGGCTTTAGACATTAACCTAATTATGTGACCATTCCAAGGTTTGGCGTTTGGATTAATATATGAGCATATTCTTCTCGACCGAACCCTCCAGAATATCATATCTAACGCCAACTGGTATAGGGATGCCATCATGCGAGCCATTGGGATCTGCCCCGATGATCAGCGATAGCGAATGTTGTTTCACAATCCTACGACCAGGAGACTAACCAATGCCTCTCTATCTGGCTTCAATCATAACCTAATTTGAACATCCGAGGGCAGGTTTCTATAATCGGAAATTAAATTACAATGCAAAAACAACCTCCGCTGCCATACTAGCCAGAAGTTTGAACTAACAAAACCAACCCTAGGAAAGCACAACAAATTATCTTATAGAATGGTATTTGACCATGCTGAATAAATTCAGACAATCTGATTGCCGCTTTGCGTTCTATGGCTAACTACAGATTCTAGAGAAATTACCCAGACAGCGGAGTGAAATAGTTGGGATTGAACAGCGGCGTACCTGAAGGCTGAGATCGCTGAGATCGAGATGGCGCTGAAGCTAACTCGCTGGTGCATGAAGCTGCTCAATTGGCTCTGAGATACGTTCAGACTTGCCTCCGCGGTGTGCTCTGAGGAAGCCGCAACATCCTGGCGTTTGCCAGCGAGAGGTGAACCAACACCATGGACATTTGAGAGTTGAGAAAGTACTAGATTTCGGTTGTATTTGGTATTCGTGCATGTGGGAAAGGAAGAAGATTTCTTGGTTGGTTTTCAATGGTCATTATGACCTCGAAACCCCTAGTTCTCTAGGTTTTCAAGTGTGTCTTTCTCACTCTTTTTGGAGAGCTCCTCAAGAGCTGAATTGGGTAGTGTTGTTGGTATATGTAGCAGTTTTTAAGCCACATATACTATAAACTCATGACTACGGGTAATAGACAACTTTACTCTCTCAGGTTTTGAATCTGTGACTTTCTAAGAGAAATCACAAGTTCTTAACCATTGAGCCCACTCAAATTGTCCAGTGTTATTGTGGATGCTATTATATATGTTTGAATGACTTCTAGGGTGGCCTTTGGGGTTCTAGGGTGGCCTTTGGGGTTCGTGGTTGGTTAAGGCCTATTACGGGATGAAGGGATCACTGAGATGGTGAAACAGAGATGTGCTCTTTCTATGTAAATAAACTCCAGAGTGGGTGGTGAAGATGCCTCTCCAGCATGGTTGGGCACGTCGAGGATTGGATTCGAGGAGATTCCAGCGACAACACAACACCATGGATACAGCCATGGAGAAACAAACAGTAGACTTGCCACTCTCTTAGTCTTTTCCCTCTGCGGAAAACCCTCTCGTGAAGAAAGACTCGTAATGAGATTTGGAAGCTAAGTGATGCATTGGACAAATTCAATCAGGCCCGGAAATATGATCATAGTGACACTAATGATTTCATGAATCATATTCAACACAACTTGTAGGAGATGCATGATAAACTATTCAACTTTTGGAGAGGGCAGTGGTGCATCTGGGAGCATCTTGACCATTTGGAAACCTATTTGGCTCACATGTAGGAGCTTGACCATTTGGAAATCCATTTGGCTTATATGGAGGTGCACGGGCATTATGAATTGAAACCCTGTCATCCTTTAGATAAAGTTATGTATTTTGGTTGTCTCTTTGTTTTATGGGTGTTTTGGTACTTAGTATGCAACTGTTGGCCCCTAAATCTAAGGCCAAGAGAATGTTAAGAAGTGTCATAACAAAATGTAATCTTTTGAATTAATAGGAAAACCTTGATTCACCAAAAAAAAATCCTTTGTATTAATGAATTGCATTCTTTAAACATAAATTATTTGATATTTTTAATAAATTTGAAATGTAAATATTAAATTATATATATTCCAAAAATTATATCTTATTTAAAATAGAGTTTGATAAGTAGCATAGCATTTAAATCAATAGCATTATTATTAAATATAAGGAATAAGATTAAATATTATTAATATGATCATAATTATCAAAATGACCAGTAATGCTTACTTTCAATTCCAACCTTGCTTTTGTATAGCCTTATTATTATATATAAGGAATAAGATTAAATATTATTAATATGATCGTAATTATCAAAATGACCAGTAATGCTTACTTTCAATTCCAACCTTGCTTTTGTATATCGTTATTGGTGAAACAATTTTTTAATATTAATAAGAATTTATCATTTTAATTGTGTTGAAAATTGTTAAGTTGTTGGATTTTAGTAGTTAAATCATTGTGTCAAAGTATACTTCTTATTTTGTAAACAAGGAAAATTCATACACTAATTTGGTTTCTAGGGTGGTCATGAACTTAAATTTTCATTATAATATTCTACCAAATAAACATGATTTTGATAGGAAGGTAGTTGGTAGTTTGAGAACTAGTCATTACAAGGAATTTGGTCGTACATAAGTTGGTAGGGAAAAAGAAATGATCACAAGCATAGGAAAAGGAATTAAATAAATCAAATAAGGTTGGAAATGACCGATCATCATGGTACTTAGAGCTACTCGAACCACTAAAGGTGTTATGACATGACAAATTACTCGGTAAACATTAAGGTGTTTGGTTAGTTATCTTAGAAAACTAATCCTAACTAAATAGTAGAAATTGAAAAAACATATACAATTTTTCTATGGGAGACAATGAGTAGTTTGTTTACCTTTATGGGAGGAATAAACATTTATGGATTTAAGGGATGGGATTTTTCCTCCGTTGATTCCTATAGACTCTCTCGAGGACCTATTACAGGTCAAAATAATAGTAAATGTTTAACAAATCTTTTCATGTTTTTTTAGGTCAATACATGAAATTGTATGGTAAAAGTACAGATTAGTCATTTACTATCTTTAATGTGTATGGACATTATGAAGTTGGGTTACACTTTTTGTCCTTTTTTGAGGAAAAAAAAAATATCATTTTTTTTTTTTTTTTTTTTTTTTTTTTTTTCTTCTGTTCTTTAACTTTTTGCAAGGCAAAACAATTTTTCTGTTTTTGCGATCAAAATAAAAGTTGTCAAAATTTTTATTAGTTTTCTATTACTTATTTTTTAGAATTTTTTTATACACATTTGATATGTAAATTTAGCGTTTATTTGAGTGTGTGTTTTTTAACAATCAAAGGATTCATAAAAAATCATGTTATTACGCGTTGGTGTATTTTTTGAAAACTTTGTGTTTTTGAGAAACAAAATGTGTTACAACAATCTAGACAAAGACTACTTTAGTTTCATTATATTTATGAAACCAGCTGATGCATATCATAATTACTAGAATTTTTTGAACTGATCCAATATGAAAAAACTGCATATTTTGAATATGTTTTAGGACGCACGAAATTTCTCAACATATAAGTTATAAACTAAAAATCTAAAAATTACCCATTACGGTCGACGGACCAATGTAATGCACCATAATTTTTTCAATTTTTTTTACAATGTATTTTGGAAGATACAGAATATTGATTTCACTGAATCATAATGACCTTCAGAAATTATTTGCATCCGTTTTATTATAAAATTAATTAAAATTAGAAAATATTTATGAAATTCCATAAAAGTTATATTTCCTGAAAGTATATTGAATTTTGCAAATGCTTGTCTTGGTTCCGACAGTTAATTCAGAAAGTTTCATGGAGTTTAATCAGTCCAAAGTTGAAGAAATGTGTTCAGAGCTCGGCTCTGCGTAATTGCAGACATGTTAGTCCGGCCGAACTTCTAAAAAAAATTTGGCCGAATTTTTTTTTGCGCCAAAGGCCCATCAAGTCTAACGACACAAAAGTTCAGTCGGATTTCTTACAAAAATTTGTCTGAACTTTTAATTGATTTTCCGTCGGCCGGAAAATTCAACGAAGCCCCTCCAAAAAACATTTCACGGCAATATAAATGGACATAAACACGTTCATTATTTTCGCATAATTTCGCATATTTCTTTATTTGGCCTAATTTTGCAAAGCTCTGATTTTGCAAAGGATTTTTTGGGGTTTAAGGATTCTTTTTGGCATAGCATTCAAAGAAAATTTCTTGGAGAAAGACATTTCTTGGAGGTATGTGATACATTTCTTGGAATTTTTTGGACTTCATTTTTTTTAAGTTATTTTGTTTTTTATTTTGCAAAGGATTTTTTTGGGTTTAAGGACTCTTTTTGGCATAACATTCAAAGGACATTTCTTGGAGGTATGTGAAACATTTTTTGGATGTTTTTTGAGCTTCATTTTTTTGAAGTTATTTTGTTTTTAGAGGTTTTGGGCTTAATTTTCATTGTTTTTTTTTAAGGTATTTTGTTTTTAGAAGTTTTGGGCTTAGTTTTCATTTTTTTTTTTAAGGTATTTTGTTTTTAGAAGTTTTGGGCTTAATTTTCATTTTTTTTAGAGGTTTTGGACTTAATTTTCAAAGGACATTTTTTAGGATGTATTTTTTTTTTTAGAGGTTTTTGGGTTTAATTTCCAAAAAATAGTTTTTGGACTTAATTTCGAAATGACTCTTTTTAGGCATAATATTCAAATGACATTTTTTGGAGGTATTTTTTAAAGTGATGTATTTTAAGAGGCTTTTTGGAGGTATTTTTTAAAGTGCCATTTTTAAGAAGTTGGGCTTAATTTTCAATGGACATTTTTTGGAGGTATTTTTTGAAGTGATATTTTTTTAGAGTATTCATTTTAGGTTGAATTAAATCTCTTATAATGATTTTTTTAAATGAGTTTTTTCTAACTTTTTAAATGAAATGTTTTTGCAGGACTTGGAAGGAAATATTTTGAGCTTCATTTCATTTTTGTAAGGCATTTTTTTCTTGGATTTTTTAAAGTAATTGTTTTGGATTGAAGTATGTATTTTTTGCAAAATTTTTAAAATGAGTTTTTTTTTTTAATTAAATATTTTGTGATGTTTTTTATAATTGAGTTTTTGTCTAACTTTTTGAAGGAAATTTTTTGAACTTCATACTCTATTATCATGGGAAATCGAAGGAATTGCACGAGAAAATATGATCAAACAAGAGACCTTGAGGAACATAGAGAACAGGGGAGAGAATCTCGCAAAAGAAAGAGAGAAGCACTCTCAAATATTGAAAGGGAAATCAACCTTAACGAGAAGTTGAAGTAGGTATGTAAATGTAAATATTATGATTTGATATTTAAAATGTTCCTAGTGTAAAATGTGAAGCTTAATTTTTTTTGATGAACTAATTTGAAAAATATTTTTCAATCTAAACGAAGAGAGATATTCCTCAAAACATTGGTGATGAGATACAAAGTTTTGAAAGAGAAAGTGAAAGAGATATTAAACCAATGATTGAAGATGGTGAAAATGTTGAAAGAAATTCAAGTGAAGAAATTGAATCACAAATTATATATATATGTGTGTGTGTGTGTTGAACACATGCACATATTATTAAAATTATACGTATTTATTAATTTAGTTATTTATTGAATATGTAAACTTATTATGTACTATTAATTCGAATATGTACAGATGAAATCAATGTCAATGATGAGATGTTAGAAAATGTTGACACTCACACATATGGAGATAAAAGAGCTAACCATGTTATACGATATCGTGTTAATCGCATTTTTGATACGTACTTCATAAAGGAAAATGTGGCAGTTCAAGCCCAAATGTTGAAAGGTCTCCTATCATTAAGGAAATTAAAAGAAGCTACGACTTTATTGGGTATTCGAAAATCAACAAAAGATAAAAAAAAAAATGAAGGAAAATGTGATACAAAATATAAATAGTGTTATAAATTCAATTAGAAGATCTACACATAAAAATGTTTCAGTTGCATGTAGAGAAATACATATGGCAGTGGTTTCATCAAGTACTAAAGAGAATCGCTTGGTAAAATCTATGGCATGAGCATTAGGAGCTTCACGAAAAACTTTGCACAAACATCGGAAATTTCGGTTGCAAATAGATGTAAATGATGAACTCGCTTGTTGGAGAGCTATTTGTAGGCAACCATACAAAGACAGACTTGGAGAAAATGTTAAAAAATCAATATATGAATATTGGAAGAAAAATTCATGTGTCTCGCCAAATGCAAGGGATGTGATGCGAAGAAGAATAGCACAAAATCAGTACAAAACACATGCAAAACATTTCTTGGACACCACTCAAATAGAGTAGTTCAACAAGGTCAAAGAAAAGAATCTTGAAATTGATGTCTCAATCAGTTCTTTTGTGCAAGAAAAACCATGGTATGTAAAACCTATCACCGTACACGACACTTGTTGTTGTCATTATCATGTGGAATTTCAGTTATATTGTAACACGTTCCTTAATTTTGGTAGAACATTTTGGAAAGACTCACCTCCTCCTTCCACTATCCGCCATTTCATATCTCAAATTCTTTGTGGAAGAGAAAGCGATGAATTATTTTACAAAAAGAAACGTGTTGGTGGTAAAAATGAAATGATTGTGGAAATTTGACTAAATTTCAAAACAAATATCATACTGATGTAAATGATCAATCATTTTCCAACATGAAAGTGAAATGGAAGAGATATGAATATATCCATACATCGATTCAAGGTTAAAATAGTGCTAAAAGAATTGAATTACAAGAAGAAGAAATTTTTGTGATAAATTTTTTTGGAAAGTTTGAAGCAAAAATTTATAAATACACCAAGCATTCCCATAGAGCTCGATGGCAAGACTTGCAATTCAAAAAATCCCATGAAGTTTTTCCACCAGTGACCATTTTGTTAGTAATTGATTTTGTAGAAAACTACACATTTGTTCCACAAAAATAAATTCAGAGTGAATACTATCATTCTGACCAAGTCAGCCATGCTCGTCCATATTCTATATAGACATGCTGAACAAAATGTTGATCATATAGAAAGCACCAGTGAAAATTGGCATGTTATTAAAGAATATCACTTTTATATCAGTGACGATCATACACATGATACATATTTTGTACAACATTGTTTTGGAAATATTTATGACTCCTTGAAAAGTCATGGAATAAAATTCAATGAACATTGGATATGGTCAGATGGATGCGTAGGTCAATTCAAATCTTCACGATCATTCTTTTGGTTGAGTTGTCTTCATATAAAAAGCTGCATTAAACATTGTTGGAATTTTTTTGGCATTGTTCATGGAAAAGGAGAACATGACGGTGCAGGGGCATGCATAAAATGAGCACTTCGAAGATATAAAATGGACCCCTCTACAAACCGACTTGTGGATTCTAAAGAATTTTTTCAATGGTGCATCGCTAGCCATGAGACTAACCGATCAAGGGAAGTGTGAAGGTACATTCAATTTAATTTTTATTGGATATCCAATTTTAAGCAGTGTACATTTATCACAATGATTATCTTTGATGGTATTTTGATATCATATTTACATTCTTCTTTGAATTTTCCATATAGGTTTTTTTAGCATATTAGGGTCAAAGATGTAGATAGATCGATTGGGAATGACGTTAAAAAAATAAAAGGGACTCAAAATTTTCATTCAATTAAAAAAAAACTTGTACACAAATGTGTTTGCATTAGATAAAAGAAAATATTTTTTTTTGTCATGTTTACATAGACAACACAGAATCTAATGATGTTTGTGAAAAAAAAATGTATGTAAAATATTGGAAACATACAGAGCTAAATACAAAGGGGAAAATGTCGGTTGCAATGTTTGAAGAAATGCAATCAGATGAGACTACAATATCATCTGATGGTGAATGAGTTTCTGATCTTGTTAGAGAAGGTAACATTTGAATTGCTTACAAATGATAGAAATCTAGAAATAGATACTAAAATTATTTTAAAGTTAATTTTTCATATTAATTATGATCTAAATTTAAATACATATAAGTTTTTTGTATTATGCAGGAGATGTTTTTGTTGTAATTGCACCTACTATCAATGATGAAAATGTGAAGTATTATTTGATGCGTTGCACTGAACAAAAGATGAAATTATTAGAAAACTATAATGATCACGAGTTTCAATATGACAGAGGGTCCATTATACTGAAAGGTTATTTTTCCAGACAAACTAATAAAAGTGGGGATTTTGTTTACTTTGAAGACTATGAACCTGATGTCATAAGTTGTCAATATAGTCACTTGGTGTGTGCAGCACGCATAAAGTTGATAGAGGTTCAATCAAAGAAAAAAACGAAAACTGAGAAATGGAAAATGTCAAAATTCCATCATGAACGGATCGTTGAAAATGACATTCCATTGGAATTTTTTTAATTGAACTGCACACAATTTCTTCTCTTTGGATTCATGTTTTATAACTTCCATAACTCAACTAAAAATTGAACTGCCTTGTTATGTTATCTGTGCAAGTGTTTTCACGTTCACATTGTTTTGGTACATGGACACTAGTATCAACTGAAATTAGATTTTCTATGTGCATTGATGAAAAATGTTGCACGTACTCGATATATATGTTCTAGAATGAAATTAACTGAAAGTATATTTTCTATGTGCATTGATGAAAAATGTTTCACGTACTAGATATATATGTTCTAGAATGCAATTAACTGAAAGTAGCTTTTCTATACATGCATTGATGGAAAATCTTGCACGTATTGGATATATACATGTTCTAGAATGCAATTAACTGAAAGTAGATTTTCTATGTGCATTGATGAAAAATGTTGCACGTATTGGATATATATATGTTCTAGAATACAATTAATTGAAAGTAGCTTTAGTATGTGCATTAATGAAAAATGTTTCACGTACTGGATATATATGTTCTAGGATGCAATTAACTAAAAGTAAATTTTCTATTTGCATTGATGAAAAATGTTGCAAGTACTGGATATATATGTTCTAGAATTCAATTAATTTAAAGTAGCTTAAATCTATGTGCATTGATGAAAAATGTTGCATGTACTGGATATATATGTTCTAGAATGCAATTAACTGAAAGTAGCTTTTCTATTTGCATTGATGAAAATTGTTGCAAGTACTGGATAATATATATGTTCTAGAATGCAATTAACTAAAAGTATATTTTCTATGTGCATTGATGAAAAATGTTGCATGTACTGGATATATATGTTCCAGAATGCAATAAACTGAAAGTAGCTTTTCTATGTGCATTGATGAAAAATGTTGCACGTACTGGATATATATACATTATAGAATGCAATTTTAAAATTTTATGATTGTTTGACACATCTATCAAGACCTAGAATCTTATCATTGTTTTTAGATATATATTCAAACATGTACTTAAATAATTTCTACATGTACATATATTTATGTGAACTTTTTTTTGTTTGGAAAACGACAACTTGAATTTTAAAAACAAAACATTATATCATAATCACATGCCAAATGTAGTTCAACCATCCAAAACTTGAGTTTAAAAAAAAAAACAAATTATAGTTCACAACATTACTTCACATGCCAAATGTAGTTCAAGCATCCAAAACTTGAGTTCTAAAAAACAAAACATTATATCGCAACATTACTTCACATGCCAAATGTAGTTCAACTATCCAATAAATAAATAAACATTGTATTGTGCAATGACATGCCAAATGTAGTTCAACCATCCAAAACTTGAGTTTTAAAAACAAAACAAATTATAGTTCACAACATTACTTCACATGCAAAATGTAGTTCAACCATCCAAAACTTGAGTTTTAAAAATGAAACATTATATCACAACATTACTTCACATGCCAAATGTAGTTCAACTATCCAATAAAAACAAAACATTATATCATGCAATCACATGCCAAATGTAGTTAAACCATCCAAAACTTGAGTTATAAAAACAAACCAAATTATAGTTCACAACATTACTTCACATGCCAAATGTAGTTCAACCATCCAAAACTTGAGTTTTAAAAACAAAACATTAAATATCACAACATTACTTCACATGCCAAATATATTTCAGCTATCCAATAAAACAAAACATTATATCATACAATCGCATGCCAAATGTAGTTCAACCATCCAAAACTTGAGTTTTAAAAACAAAACAAATTATAGTTCACAACATTACTTCACATGCCAAATGTAGTTCAACCATCCAAAACTTGAGTTTTAAAAACAAAACAAATTATATCACAACATTACTTCACATGCAAAATGCAGTTCCACTATCCAATTTCATTATATCACATTCACATGTACCAAATGTAGTTCACATAAAATATGTCCAAATTTTTTATCTCACAAGTATCAAGTATCAATTTATATATGGCTTCATCTAGATAAGACTATATATGAAAAAGTAAATTTAAGACTAAATCTATTGAAAATATAATGTTGCACATGCATGTGCATCATCCATCAAATATAGATGGATGTAGTGTCTCTCCCAGCAAAGTCACGATCCTCGAGATATCTTGCGAAGCGGAAGCATGGGGAACCTATACACAATTTGTACAAACATTAAAATTAAATGTTTTAAAATTGAATGAGAATATATAGAACTTCATGTAAAAAAACAAAATGTAAATAAAAATCATGCAATACCTCATGAGGTTCCCTCTCCATTTGTTTCTCGTCTACTAAAACCTCACCCACTAGAACATCTTCAACAATAAATTGTACAATATATATATATATATATATATATATATATATATATTAAAAAATTTCAAATGAAAATGCATATATAAACTTATTTTCAATAATATTAAAAAAAAAAAGTTAGACAACTTGTTCAAATGGTTGAAATGGTGTGGATGTTCCTATCTCCATCATACACTCCATCGCTAGAGTTCGTGGAGAAAAGAAATCCTCTCTAGGAACCTAAAAGTCAAAAAATTTAAAAGTATAAAAATGAAGAACTAAAAGAAATGGTTTATGGATATTAAAATGAAGAACTTCTATTTAGATCTGTTCCATAGATTGACTGTAGGGGTATTTACTGGATATGTCACCTTTCAGAAAATATGAGATCCAGAGGCTACCTGGCCCTTTATAGACTCTATCTTTAGAACTTGTAGAAGATAACACTCAACAGATAGACTAAAATCCTATGGAAGTTCAAACAAGCTAAAATCCTATGGAAGTTTGTCCACTTTAGGTTCAGTTTTTAGGCCTTAAAGTTTGCCTTGAATTAATGGGTGAAAGCCTTGAGTTTGGGGGATCCTATCCTATGGAAGTTCAGCTACTTTAGTTTCATTTTTTATGCCTTAAAGTTTGCCTTGAATTAATGGGAGAAAGCCTTGAGAAATGACACATGCTTTAAAGTTAATGGGAAAAATCCAATGACACATGCTTTAAAGTTTTCCTTAAGAGTTTATGGGAGAAATGACACATGTACATGATTTTCCTTAAAGTGGTTGTGGTTTATGGATATTAAAATGAAGAAATTATATTTAGATATGTTCCAGAGATTGACTATAGGGGCATTTACTGGATATGTCACCTTTGAGAAAAGATGAGATCCAGAGGCTAATTGGCCCTTTACAGACTCTACCTTTAGAACTTGTAGAAGTTAACACTCAACAGACAGACTAAAATCCTATGGAAGTTCAAACAAACTAAAATCCCATGGAAGTTCAGCCACTTTAGGTTCAGTTTTTAGGCCTTAAATTTTGCCTTGAATTAATGGGAGAAAGCCTTAAGTTTGGGGGATCCTATCCTATGGAAGTTCAGCTACTTTATTTTCAGTTTTTAGGCCTTAAATTTTGCCTTGAATTAATGGGAGAAAGCCTTGAGAAATGACACATGTACATGATTTGCCTTAAAGTGGCTGTGGTTTATGGATATTAAAGTGAAGAACTTCTATTTAGATTTGTTCCAGATATTGACTGTATGGGAATTTACTGGATATGTCACCTTTCAGAAAAGATGAGTTCCAGAGGCTACCTGGCCCTTTACAAACTCTTCCTTTAGAACTTGTAGAAGTTAACACTCAACAGACAGACTAAAATCCTATGGAAGTTCGCCACTTTAGGTTCAGTTTTAGGCCTTAAATTTTGCCTTTAATTAATGGGAGAAAGCCTTTATTTTGTGGGAGAAATTGCATGTGCATGGTTTTCCTTAAAGTTTTCCTTAAATTTAATGGGAGAAATGACATCTAGAAATGACATGCACCTTAAATTTTTCCTTGCCTAGAGTTTAGGAGAGAAATAACATGTACATGGTTTGCCTTAAAGTTTTCCTTATATTATATATGGGAGAAATGACATTGCCTTATATTTTATGGGAGAAATGACATAAAAATGACACATGCCTTAAATTTTTCCTAAACCTTTATGGGATAAATGGCACATGTATGGGAGAAATGACACATGTACACGGTTTTCCTTAAAGTGGTAGTGGTTTGCACTTACTTAAACAACTAGTGGTAGTGGTTGATTAATTTATGTCAAAATTCACACCTTAATGAGTTTGTGGGAGAAATGACACATGTACATGGTTTGCAAAATTATTTTATGCACTTACTAAAACAACTAGTGGTAGTCGTTGATGAAGTTATGTCAAAAGTCACACCTTGATGAGTTTGTGGGAGAAATCACATGTACATGGTTTCTTTGTAGAGAGGCCGACTTTATGAACATGAGTGCTTTCCCAACGTTAATTTGAGTCACATTATTTAATAAGAGGAATACCAAGTCAATTTAAACACATCAATAATAATAATAATTTTCCTTTATCCAATTTAAATTCACTTTTGGGGCAACATGGATTCTCCTTGGGATAATTAGGCTTGTTCTTGTGATGTGTAATGTCACAAGGGTGCTTCTAAACTCCAGCTCTCTTTGTTTGGATCTATTATCTACTTCTACAACCCACTTGTGATTTCTAACAAACTAGATAACCTGGAAAAATATTATAAAGGAAAGAAAATCCAAAGATTGTATAATTTTTTTATGATTCAATGTACTTGGTTGTGAAGGAATAAATAAGTGTTTCATTATTTGTTTTTGAGGTTCTTTGAATTTCTTGTGCGATTCAAATATTAGCCTCTGTTTGTTATTTGTCTTTAAAAAAATATGCTTCAGTAAAAAGTAGATGATGTTCTGTAGATTAACCTTATACAATGCTTTAATGTGAAGATAGTACTTTCTACAAAACAATGGAATTGAAGATTGTGCATATATATCAGATTTCTTTTATGACATCTTTATCTTCCCTACCTGAAATGTTATTATCTTCCTTTCCCTGGATATTTCACTGTATTGAAAGAATGTCTTTTCTTAATGGCATGGTTTTCAAGATGTGGAGTTGTTTGTTGGTTCTACTTGGTATTCTCGAAGGGCTAGACATTTTGAATCAATTCTGAAGGTTGTTTTATTTGAATTCAATCATGTAATTTTGAAACAGAGAAAACTTTAGCTGCATTGTTTTGTAAAATTTCTTCAAGCAACAAAAAAATTGAAAAATCATGTTCAGGAAAATCTTGAAGGTGATTATGAAATGTTTGAAGACAGTTTAAGAAAACTTGAGGGTGACCCTGTCTCATGAAAACATGCATACAAGCAACCTTAAAGATGACTAACATGTTTTAACATAGAAGGGTGTTGGAAATTATTTGACAAATGTACCAACCTGGAAATTCGGAGACGATACCGCAATGAGAAGACAAGCAGGAGATCAACGAGGACATCGTGGAGGACACAGATTCCAAATTACCTGTAAACAAAAAAACATAGCAATAAAATTAAAACATGAGAACAACAAAAAATAAAAATAAAAATCACAAAGAAAATAAACAGTAGAAAACCATCAAATTTCTCACCTCCTTGCCCCTGCACCAAGAATCTGTAACAGAAAACAACAAACACAACAACCTCAGCAAATGTAGCAGACAAAGTTGCGGCAACGCAGCAAACACAACAACCTCAACAAACGCAGCAGACAAAGTTGCGGCAATGCAGCAAATACAACAACCTCAGCAAACGTAGTAGACAGAGTTGTGGCAACACTAATAAGCTCAAAACATCTTCACGTTTGTGGGCTGGCATATTTATAAACTAAATTTCGGCTGAATTATTTTAAAATTTCAGCCAAACTTTAGTTGCAAGTTTTCTCATCTCCGACCAAAAATCTGTTTGCACACACCGTCAATACACCGTCAATGTAAACGGCAGAATGAGTTTGGCCGAACTAATTTCGAAATTTCGGCCGAACTGTTGGGAAAATGACTTTTCCGCCCCCGATTCTCACAAAAATGTAACCCACCTTTGCGGTTTTACCCATTTTCAAACTCAGGGTGGTGGATGAACGCTTATTAATTATTAGTGGGATTTAAATTTATATAAATAGATCAAAGTGTGGGGTGATACTGCCAGAGTGGATAGATTGGAAGACTCCTTATTGCATCAGATGGAAAGGGTTGGCTTGTTTGACATAGAGATTCTCACTCTTAAACCAACATGGTGGAATAACAGGATAGTGAGAGAAGTATTGTCAAAAGGGCTTTACAAGCTCTTGGTCGCAACTCCATCATTGCAATAGTTGTATAGGTGCAAATCGTGGATTGAGGATGGTAGGTCTTCGAACCATCCAATAGTTTTATTATAATAGGAAAATAGAATATAGGGAGTCCATTTAAATTCAATTCAAATTGGTTACAGGAATTCCACAAAATTGAGGATGAATTTGAGATGTTACAACCAAAATTATAGAAGTTCAACAAGTAAACAAATTTTTATTTTCTTTAAATTTGTAAAATAATTTTTTTTTGCTTAGGCATGTGAAAGGCATATGAATAGAGACAAAAATATAATGGAGATTGAATTTGGGATATGTGATTAAATTTTCTAACCATCAAAAAAATGCAAATACCTTTTGGGAGATGAAAAGTGAGGAAGGGACTATTTTTAGGAATTTTAAGGACTTGCGGATTTAGGTGTGAAACATTTTGGTAATATATACAAAGAGACTATGGGAGTAAATATTGTGATTATTATTAAATTGGTTTCATACTTCACCTGAATGATGATAGATTGTTATAACAATGATATATATGATCTTATATCTAAGAATGAGTTATGTTCCACCCTTTTCATGTTTAAAAACAAAATTGCTAACCCTAATGGATAGACAGTTGATTTCTATTTGGGATTCTTTAAATCATTAGGTGATGACTTCTTAATATGCACGATATTTAGAATAGTTGGCAACAGGGTCTTTTGTTAAGTAACTCATTGTGTCAAGGTTGCTAGTTTGAAACTCTATGGGTACAAAAAAAAATAGATATGTTATTGGCGGGTATGGCCTGGGCCAATTGTGATCCTCAATTGTGTAATGTCTCTCTCTTAACAATTTTTTTTTTGTTTTTCTTCATGTAGACAATCCTATTAAAATCATCATTTCCTCCTTAATAATTTGATTCATTTCTTTAACTTTAGAACAAGCATTACCTCCCTTGAATATTTTATACATTTTTTATCTTCATCTAGAACTAATAGAATAGACCCAAGTCTATATACTCTTATTCATTTTACTATGAATTATTTATATCATATACATATATAATTTTGTATTCTTCTTCTTTTTTCCAATCAAAAATTTCCCACTTTATAATTATGGAGAGAGTATTAACTCGTTTATCCTTCTCTCTATTTAGACCATATACACGACTTAATTTGAGTCACTCATATACATCCATATACTTTATATATATGGACTACTTAAAGGAATTTATTCCCCATTCGCTTTCTCCTTCATGCAACATTAGGGTTTTAATTTCAAGATTAATGCATTTTAAATTACAACAAACCGAATTCTAACCCTAATTCCACGTACTCACAGTATTGGAACATGGTTCGATGTAAAGTTACGACACCACTGTGAATTTCTCTCCAAATCGTACCTCGATTTGGTGGACTTTAATGTGTCAATAAATGTCTCAGGGCGTTGTTCAGTCTCGTCTCTCCTTTCGAAATCTTAATGTCAGTTAAAATGATATTTGAAGAGTTAGGTGATACGACTCATTAAATTATTCCTACTCCTCCAGGGTTTTTTACATTTCCTTTATTTCGTTGAATCGTTAATCATACTTCTGAGATTTCCTGCCTGGTTTTTGTGTTCTCGAGACGTCCCATATCGATTTAACATTTACATTGGGCATCCTCCACCACATGGACGATGAATATGATAAGCATTTTAGGGTTTCTCGGAGGTATATTAACTGGTTTGTCAGTTTTAAACTTCATTTCTCCTTTCCAATTTCAAGAGGTTTTGAGTTTGTTCATCGTATTTTCGCTTCTCCTCAGCTAGAGCGACATCACAGATCTTCCCATGACGGCTCCACCGGCTGTGTTCTTGGCCTCAGGTACATCCACGCATCCAAACTAAAGCTGCAACGTCTTATATGATGTTCTCCTCACAGTTCAGTGAACGATAGGAAGATACTATCGGTTAACTATTAATTGTCTTGAAATATACTTTCATGTTAATTTTCTCATACTGTGATAATTTATGTATAGCCTGAGCTCATTATTATCGATTTTGTAAGGATAGTAAAATGGCTAGTTTCTTTTTCATTCTGGTTTATATCTGGTTTTATTTCCTATACTAAGTTATTTGCACTGTCGTTGCCCAGTGGTGACCTACTGGTACAACTTTCTTATTTTCGTTGGAAACCAACCGGTTTGATAAATCATACTTTCGTTTTTGGGAAAATCGATTCTTCTGGTTTACACAACCATTTTATTTACCTTAGAACCATTTTCGTTTTTTATTTACTCTTTCCCTCTGTGGTAGATTTGGCTTCTGAATAACCATTGGGTGAAATGCAGTCCAAGCCTGGTTTTAGAAATCTGGATGGCTTGGATGAGGTTTTAGTGTCGATTCCTACAACTCTCACAGAGCTCTTCTATGCGTTTGATAAAACTCTTGATTTCTAGTATCCTAAAATCGATATTTGATTTCTTCTGTTGATATTTTTGAAATGGTTCTTTGGCGTTACTCTATCTTTAACCCTATTGGTTATAAGACTTACGGAGGCCTATCTCGCAAGTTAATATGGGATATCGAACATCTTCAAATATTATCCAATTTTTCCCAGATTCATTTTACGTAGGTAATTTCATTACACTTCTTATATACTTATAATGGCGTGTTTTTTTTCATTCTATAACCAGTTCTGAATTTAAAATTGTGCTAATACTTTAAATTTTTAATTGTACAGGTAATGAATTCGCCCTATTTGCTTGCTTCAGAATTTTCTTTCGGCATTTTACCTCTTTAATTTTTATTCAACCTTAACTCACTACTATTCTATCATGTTGGTCCTCAACGTCTTTGGCACGAAGGTGGTGCTTCCATTGTCCAAACCCGAATTTTAAATCTATGTTAAAATAATCTAGTTTAGATTTCGTGAGGATATGTGGACCTCCTCTTAGATTGTGATGTTGACTTTAAACTAAATACATTCTTAGTGAACTGATAATCCATTTTGTAGTTACGCATGGACTGTAATTTTGTTGAAATTGTTCCATTCCTTTTAGAGGTTTCATTGTTTCTATTCCTACTATTGCATATTTCAACTCTGTGCTTTAAATTGTGAATAATCCTACTCTGTCATGATTAATTCCAAATTTAATCACAACACTTTACAGCAGTTAGGATATATATATGTGTTCTTTAAATATCAGTAATTGCAACTTATACTTTCTATATAAATACGCAGAATTCTAAGCCGACGTAGCAGTTGTGTAAAATGTGGCTACTTTCATCAGCTTGTCCGGGGTAAAAATTATTAGTCCCTATAATTAATTTCCTGATTAGATGTACTCATCAACTTTAAAGGGAAAGCTTTCGTTTGTATAAATTTAGTGTGGATATACCTATCCCTATATGTATATTTGTACCGAAATTGGAATTACATTTCTATACATCATCATATAGATATTTATGTTTCTCTGTTTCTTACTCTTCCTACAGGAAAGTTACCTACAGTTTAATTTCATGGAAATTGTGCGATTCTCATGTAAAAAATCTAATGTTACAGCATCATGATAACTCATTATTACATCATTTTGGTACCAGTTGTTATCTTTTGATTTCCAGTCATTAAAATAACACAGCATGATACTTCCAGTATTGGTTATAAATTTAACATGAAATTTTCTTTCATTTCATTCATCTGTAATTTCTATTCAACATGCATGGTAATTCTCTACAATTTTCTTACAGTAACTAATTTCCTTTCCTATATAATTCTGACAACCTAGCTACATTATGATGTTTTAAAGTAGATTAATTATGCTTAGTTTTCTATCACTAACTTTATTTTAACAGATTTTAACAGTAATATCATACTCAAATATATATATCTGTATATATCACTACTCAATGAAATAAATTAATTTCCATTTTTCCTGTTTAATTATATTCCAAATGCATAATTATGATTATCCCATCTAAGAAAGGAGTCATAATAGTATATTTTTCTACATAAACTTAACTACTCCTTTTCTGAGAGAGACCTATCGTCAGATCTAAACCTTTCTCAAGTCTTAGACACTCTGGTAGATGGCTCTCATCAGAGAACTCCCATACAACAATGCAGAAATGGAAGTAATTCTGCTTCAGTAAATCTGCTGAATGTATGGGAAATAATTAACTCAACATATCAAATTCTAAATCAAAACAAAACTCTAGTTATAGATCAATAATTTAATAGCATTTTTAAAATATATTAGTTCTGTGTGCATACCAATTCTTAGAATAGTCCTCCCAATCGTAGAGTTCTATCTCCTTAACTCACCCCCGAGCTGAGACCTTTTTCTTCCAGTGATAGACAACCTCTTGTCTGTCCTGGAGCAGCTTATTTAAGCAGTGCTTTCCCAAGCCAGTTTCTAATTTCTGCGTCCAAAAATTTCAGGATGCTTTCTTCCTATTTTTTCCTAGGCTTCCCTCAAGGGGGTACTTTAAAGTTGTCTTTTCCGCTTTTCCAACTTTTCTTCCTCTTCCCAATTACTTTCCTCTTCATTGGGGAAATTAGATTTTTCTCTCCTAATCTAATTTAGTAAGATTCCTTTCAAGGTTTTCTAAAAGGTTTTGGGAAATGCTAACCTTATCCATATCCTCATGGACTGGGTGTAAGATCTTCAATCTCAATCTAGTCATATTGCACATATAACTATTTCATTTATTTTTTTATAATTAATTAAGTAATCCACACATTGTTTCTCCATTGGGGTCCACTTCCCCTTTGGATTTGTTCAAATGTCAAATTAAAAAACATAGCAACTTTGGGTGTTACACATTCCCCCTCTAAAAAAAAACATCGTCCTCGGTGTTGACAAATAATCTTAAGCAGTTCACTGTAAAAATAGTGGTGGATATTTTTCCATCATCTCAGTTTCTGCTTCCCAATTAGCTTCTTCAGTATTAAAGTGCTTCCATTACACTTTTACTCTGGCTATTGTCTGATTCTGCAGTTTAATTTCTTCCCGCTCCAAGATTTGAAGCGGCTTTGGAAGGAATTCCCCTTCTGGTTCCACCTTAATCACATTCCAATCAATAACGTGAGCAGAATCATGTACATAATTTTTTAACAAAGAAACATGAAACACATCATGAACCTTAATATGAATGGGTAAGGCTAATTTATAAGCCACTGGTCCCACCCTTTCCAGTACTTCGAATGGTCCACAATATCTAGGATCCAATTTTGCACAACTACAAGTGTGCAACGTGCTCTTTTTGGGTTTTATCCTCAAATATACATGATCACCCACACTGAACTCTCGGTGAACTCTCTTCTTGTCTACATAACTTTTCTGTCGATCCTGAGCTATCTTGATGTTTTTCTAAATTTGTTTTACAATTCTTTCCATTTCCTGCAAAGCGTCTGGGCCAAGTACCAACTTATCCTCAGGTTGGCTCCAGCTTAAGGGAGTGTGGCACTTTCTTCCATAGATTACTTCGAATGGACTCATATTTATGGAAGTTTGATAGCTATTGTTATAGGAAAATTCTACTAAATGTAAATATCCTTCCCATTTAGTTGGCCTATCCATCACATACATTCTTAGCATATCTTCTAGAATTTGATTTGTCCTCTCGGTTTGACCATCCATTTGGCGGTGATACGTAGTACGAAAAATCAATTTAGTGCCCATGCCTCCAAACAAACTCCTCCAAAATGCTGCAGTGAACTTCGCGTCTCTATCAGAAATAATCATTTTAAGAACCCCATGTAGCCTTACGATCTCTTTCATGAACACATTTGCTACTTGGGTTGTTCCAAAAGTAGATTGAACAGGTATGAAATGTGCAGCCTTCGTTAAAGTATCTACCACTATCATCACAGAGTCATGCTGATACTTGGTTCTTGGTAACCCAGTTATAAAGTCCATAGAAACAGTTTCCCATTTCCATTCTGCAATTGGTAAAGGATTTAGTAGTCCAGCTAGATGCTGATGTTCAACTTTTACTAGTTGACATTCCATGCATCTTTC
Source organism: Pinus albicaulis (assembly GCA_034641835.2). NCBI lineage: Eukaryota > Viridiplantae > Streptophyta > Pinopsida > Pinales > Pinaceae > Pinus > Pinus albicaulis. The sequence goes on along the minus strand of CM076575.1, from coordinate 900,060,426 downwards.
CAGGTAGCTTGCTACATATTTTTTCATTCCCAACCAAAATAATTTCTTTTTCAAAGCTGTGAGTAGTTTCTGATATCCAGGATGTCCAGAATAAGGTTGTTTATGATATTCATCTAGAATTTCCTTTTTCAAAGAGTCTAATTGGAGATGTACAATCTCTCTCTATAACAAATCAGTCCTTTCTGATTTTGTGTGTATCCTTTCATTTCCTTTTTCAGCAATTGAGTTTGCAGTTTTTCATAGCATGGATCTTGATCTGCTACCTTTTGAACTAATCCCTCTAAGTCAAAGTTGGCACTACTCCCAATGTTGCTTATGTTTTGGCAAGCATTTATGCTTAGAGCATCAGCAATTTTGTTTTCTTTTCCTTTGATATGTTTTATTTCCATGTCAAATTCACTCAGAAAGGACAGCCATCTAGCTTTTCTAGCATTCAAATCTGATTGAGTGAAGAAATACGTTAGGCTGATGTGATATGTCATCAGAATAAATTTCTTTCCTAGAAGGTAGTATCGCCACATCTTGAGGGCGTGGATCATAGCATCTAACTCAATATCATACACACTGTAATTCTATTCATGTTTCTTAAGTTTTTTAAATTCATAAGCAATAACAGAATTTTCTTGCAACAGTACTCCCCCTAATCCCTCTCCACACGCACCTCTACATACTACAAACTCCTGGTTAGGATCTGCAATATTCAGAATAGGTGATGTGGTAAGCTTCAATTTTAATTGTTCAAAGTTATTCTGGCACTTTTCAGTCCATTAAAACTTTGCACCTTTCCTTTACAGTGAAGTTATGGGATAGGCTAAAACAGAAAATTTTTCTGCAAACCTTCTGTAGTACCCCGCAATCCCCATAAATGATCTTACCGATGATACATCAGTAGGTACAGGCCATTCCCTAATGGACTTTATCTTCTCTGGGTTAGCAGCCAATCCTTGTTCTGAAATTATATGCCCCAAATATTGAATTTTATCCTTATAAAACTCACATTTACTAAATTTGGCATACAACTGATTTTCCTTAAGAGTCTGCAACACTCTAAGGTGTTCTTTATGCTCTGCCTCACTTTTTGAATAAATTAAAATGTCGTCAATAAATACTAGGACAAATTTATCTAAGTATTTATTCAAGACACTATTCATTAAACACATAAAAGTGGCAGGTGCATTTGTCAACTCGAATGGTAGGACTAAAAATTCATAGTGTCCATATCAGGTTCAAAATGTTGTTTTGCTGATATCTTCATCTTTAATTATTAACTGGTGATAACAAGTCCTTAAATCAATCTTGGAAAATACTGAGGCTCCCCTAACTTGATCAAAGAGTTCATCTCTCCGAGGTAATGGATACCTGTTTTTGATAGTCGACTTATTTAGTTGACGATAATCAATACACATTCGGAAGGTACCATCCTTTTTTTTCACAAATAGCACCAGTGCTCCCCAAGGAGATACACTCAGTCTAATGTAACCTTTGTCAAGGAATTCTTGTAATTGCATTTTTAACTCCATTAGTTCAGGGGGGCTCATTCGGTAAGGGGCTCTAGAAACTCGAGTTGTCCTAGGCACTAAATCAATTGTAAAATCGATTTCTCTCTTGGGGGAAAGATGAGGAATTTCATCTGGGAATACTTATTTAAATTCTCTTATCACTGGTAAAGTTTCTAACAAGTTTTACTCTGTTTGCTATTCTAATTCTTCAACATATACAACATACACCTGATACCCTTTTCTAGAAGTTATTTTTAATTGAAGGGCTGAGATCTGCCTCACAGAGATGGGTTTCGGTTTCCCTTTGAGTATGACTGGTTTTCCCTCTATATCAATGCAGTGTAATGTTTTTTCCAAACAATTCATCATGGTTTTATGCTTTTCTAACCAGTCCATTCCTATCAGTATATCATAGGAACCTAATGGCAGAATATTTAAATTTACTTCTATTTGGTAATCATTCAATTTCATGGCTAATTGAGGTAACTTATGAGTTACCTTGCGTTTGGTACCAGTGGCTAGCTGGACCAACCAAGACTGCTGAAACTTCTCTATTTTGAGTTTACATTTTTCTACTACTTGCGGACTAATATAACTCAAGGATGCACCCGGATCTATTAAAATTGTAACAGATTGGTCAATAATCGTACCTTCCATCTCAACCATAGTAGACTAATGTTCTTCTTGCCGGTTTTCTAAGGTTGCACTGATGGTGGGGATGTTCCTTGCTACGTCATTAACTATAGTGGCCTCTCGCAATACTTACACTGTCTGAATATTTCGATGTAGGCAGTCCCTCAATAAATGAGGTTCTCCACAACCCCAACACTTCAAAGGCTCCCACATTTTCATAGTTCCTTCCTTTTTATTATTCTCATTTATTGGTTTTGAACCAGTTTGAGATTGAGTAGTTTGATTTTCAATCATTTTGCTAAATTTCTTTCTCTGATGGTTCCTACCAAAGTTTTTCAAATAAGTTGGTTTCTGTTTCTTTCCACTGGAATAACCTTTGTTTTTCCAACTCTTTCCTTGCTCAGTCTTACCCCTGAACTGCTGGTAGCATAATCTAGCTTTCCTCACAACTTCGTCCATTGATTTTGGATTATCGAACTCTATTTTCTCCTTGTAAACAGTAGGCAAAAGATTTAGAAATATTTGTACCTTTGCCTTCTCTTCTCGAATATAAGGTACATTTCACAACAGATTTGTGAACTTGGTGACAAACTCATCTATGGTGAGTTGTCCCAATCTGAGTTCACAAAACTCTTTTTCCTTGTCATCATAGTAGTGTTTGTTCAAATATCAGTTTTTGAACTTGACTTGAAAATCCTCCCAAGTCATTGTTTTCTCATCAATGGCGTGAACCATTTTTGTTTCCTCCCACCACAAGGTAGTCTTACCTTGCAGCTGATAAATATCCAACATGGCTCTTAAGTTACTTTCGTATTCGTAAACTTGAAATTACTTAATCATATTCAGAAGCCATGCCTCAGCATCTTCTTCCTTCTCTCCATCATAGGAGGGAGGTTTTATTTTTCGAAATTCATCCTGTAATTCCTTCTTCTTTCTAGATTGTTGTCTAGTGGCTTCATCTTCCTCAGAATCATTTGAGGAATTGACTCTTCCTTTTCTCTTCCTTTCGGAACCTTCACCTTCTTGGCTGTTCCGCGAAGTCAGTTCTCCGATGAGTTTTTCTTGCTCCTCACTGGCCAAAGATAGCCTGTCATTGTGGCTTTTAAGTTGTGTCATTTCTCGTTGCATTCTATGCAACATAGCCATCAATGGAGCATTTGGATCTGGTGTGTTTTCTCCACCACCCAGATCTACATACAGCTCGTCCTCTTCAGTCATGGTTCGTAGTTGTAATTTTCAATACTATTCACTGTTGAACATAACAACATTAGTAAAATTTAAAATTCATAAAATTTTACAACAGCATATAGTTTCTGTGTGAGCACATAGATTGCCCAGTATTTTTTTCCAAAAGCTATGATACCATTTGTAATGTCTCTCTCTTAACAATTTTTTTTTTCTTCATGTAGACAATCCTATAAAAATCATCATTTCCTCCTTAGTATTTTGATTCATCTCTTTAACTTTAGAACGAACTTTACCTCCCTTGAAGATTTTATACATGTTTTATCTTCATCTAGAACTAACAAAATGGGCCCAAGTCTATATACTCTTATTCATTTTACTATAAATTATTTATATCATATACATATATAATTTTGTATTCTTCTTTGTTTTTTTCCAATCAACAATTTCCCACTTTATAATTATGGAGAGAGTATTAACTCGTTTATCCTTCTCTCTATTTAGACCATATACACGACTTAATTTGAGTCACTCATATACATCCATATACTTTATATATATGGACTACTTAAAGGAATTTATTCCCCATTCTCTTTCTCCTTCATGCAACATTAGGGTTTTAATTTCAAGATTAATGCATTTTAAATTACAACAAACCGGAGTCTAACCCTAATTCCACGTACTCACGGTATTGGAACATGGTTCGATGTAAAGTTACGACACCACTGTGAATTTCTCCCCAAATCGTACCTTGATTTGGTGGAATTTAATGTGTCAATAAATGTCTCAGGGCGTCGTTCAGTCTCGTCTCTCCTTTCAAAATCTTAATGTCAGTTAAAATGAGATTTGAAGAGTTAGGTGATATGACTCATTAACTTATTCCTACTCCTCCAGGGTTTTGTACATTGCCTTTATTTTTTTGAATCATTAATTGTACTTCTGAGATTTCCTGCCTGGATTTTGTGTTCTCGCGACATCCCATATCGAATTAACATTTACATTGGGCATCCTCCTCCACGTGGACGATGGATATGATACACAGTTTAGGGTTTCTCGGAGGTATATTAGTTGGTTTCTCAGTTGTAAAATTCATTTATCCTTTCCAATTTCAAGAGGTTTCGAGTTTGTTCATTGTATTTTTGCTTCTCCTCAGTTGGAGCGACATCACAGATCTTCCCACGACAGCTCCACCGGCTGCGTTCTTGGCCTCAAGTACATCCATGCATCCAAACTGAAGTTGCAACGTCTTATATAATGTTCTCCTCATAGTTCAGTGAACGATTGGAAGATACTATCGGTTAACTATTAATTGTCTTGAAATATACTTTCATGTTAATTTTCTCATACTGTGATAATTTATGTATAGCTTGAGCTCATTATTATTGATTTTGTAAGGATAGTAAAATGGCTAGTTTATTTTTCATTCTGGTTTATATCTGGTTCGATTTCCTATACTAATTTATTTGCACTGTCGTTTCCCAGTGGTTACCTACTGGTACAAATTTCTTATTTTCGTTGGAAACAAACCAGTTTGATAAATCATACTTTCATTTATGGGAAAATAGATTCTTCTGGTTTACACAACCATTTTATTTACCTTAGAACCATTTTCGTTTTTTATTTACTCTTGCCCTCTGTGGCAAATTTGGCTTCTAAATAACCATTGCGTTAAATGCAGTCCAAGCCCGGTTTTAGAAATCCGGATGGCTCGGATGAGGTTTTAGTGTCGATTCCTACAACTCTCATAGAGCTCTTCTATGTGTTTGATAAAAATCTCGATTTCTAGTATCCTAAAATCGATATTCGAGTTCTTCTATTTTCGAAATGGTTCTTTGGCTTTACTCTATCTTTAACTCTATTGGTTATAAGACTTACGGAGGCCTATCTCGCAAGTTAATATGGGAGATCGAACATCTTCAAATCTTATCCAATTTTGCCCAGCTTCGTTTTACACAGGTAATTTCATTACACTTCTTATATACTTATAATGGCATGTTTTTTTTTCTTCTTTCTATAGCCAGTTTTGAATTTAAAATTGTGCTAATACTTTAAATTTTTAATTGTACAGGTAATGAATTCGCCCTATTTGCTTGCTTCAGAATTTTCTTTCGGCATTTTACCTCTTTAATTTTTATTCGACCTTAACTCGCTTCTATTCTATCAGGTTGGTCCTCAACGTCCTTGGCATGAAGGTGGTGCTTCCATTGTCCAAACCCGAATTTTAAATCTATGTTAAAATACTCTAGTTTAGATTTCGTGAGGATATGTGGACCTCCTCTTAGATTGTGATGTTGACTTTAAACTGAATACATTCTCAGTGAACTGATAATCCATTTTGTAGTTATGCATGGACTGTAATTTTGTTGAAATTGTTCCATTCCTTTCAAAGGTTTCGTTGTTTCTATTCCTACTGTTGCATATTTCAACTTTGTGCTTCAAATTGTGAATACTCCCACTCTGTCATGATTAATTCCAAATTTAATCATGACACTTTATAGCAGTTAGGATATATATGTGTTCTTTAAATCTTAGTAATTACTACTTTGACTTTCTATATAAATATCAATTTTATTTTCCTTAAGTTGTACAGAGAAGTTGTAAAAAATGTGGTTACTATCATTGTCTGAAAAGTATCAATCCCTATAATTTATTTCCTGATTAGATGTACTGAGCAGCTTCAAAGGAAAAACTTTCATTTGTATAAATTTAGTATGGATATGCGTATCCCTATATGTATATCTATACCGAAATTGGAATTACATTTCTATACATCATCATATAGATATTTATGTTTCTCTATTTCTTACTCTTCCTATAGGAAAGTTACCTACAGTTTAATTTCATGGAAATTGTGCGATTCTCATGTAAAAACTTTGATGTTACAGCATCATGATAACTCAGTATTACATCATTTTGGTACCAGTTGTTATCTATTGATAAGCTTATTTAAGCAGTGCTTTCCCAAGCCTGTTTCTAATTTTTGTGTCTAGAAATTTCAGGATGATTTCTCCTTGTTTTTGCCTAGGCTTCCCTTAGTGAGGTACTTTAAAGTTGTCTCTTCCGCTCTTCCATATTTTCTTCCTCTTCCCAATTACTTTCCTCTTCATTGAGGAAATTAGATTTTTCTCTCCTAATCTAATTTAGTAAGATTTCGTTTAAGGTTTTCTGAAAGGTTTTGGGAAATTCTAACCTTATCCATATCCTCATGGACTGGGTTTAAGATCTCCAATCTCAATCTAGTCATAGTGCACACATATCTATTCCATTTATTTTTTTTATAATTAATTAAAAAATCCACACATTGTTTCTCCATTGGGGTCCACTTCCCCTTTGGATTTGTTCAAATTTCAAATTAAAAAACATAGCAACTTGGGGTGTTACACAATCCCCCTCTAAAAAAAAAAACCGTCCTCGGTATTGAAAAATAAACTTAAGCAGTTCACTGTGAAAAAAGTGATGGATATTTTTCCATCATCTCAGTTTCTCTTTCCCATGTAGCTTCTTCAACAGAAAAGTTCTTCCATTGTACTTTTACTCTGACTATTGTCCAATTCTGCAATTCAATTTCCTCCCGCTCCAAGATTTGACGTGGCTCTGGAAGGAATTCCTCTTCTGGTTCCACCTTAATCACATTCCAGTCAATAACGTGAGCAAAATCATGTACATACATTTTTAACAAAGAAACATGAAACACATCATGAACCTTAATATGAATGGGTAAGGCCAGTTTATAAGCCACTGGTCCCACCATTTCCAGTACTTCAAATGGTCCACAATATCTAGGAGCCAATTTTGCACAACTACGAGTGTGCAATGTGCTCTTTTTGGGCTTTATCCTCAAATAGAAATGATCACCCACACTAAACTCTCGGTGAACTCTCTTCTTGTCTGCATAACTTTTCTGTCGATCCTGAGTTGTCTTGATGTTTTTCTAAATTTGTTTTACAATTCTTTCCATTTCCTGCAAAGCGTCTGGGCCAAGTACCAACTTATCCTCAGGTTGGCTCCAACTTAAGGGAGTGTGGCACTTTCTTCCATAGAGTGCTTCGAATGGACTCATCTTTATGGAATTTTGATAGTTGTTGTTATAGGCAAATTCTGCTAAATGTAAATAGTCTTCCCATTTAGTTGGCCTATCCATCACATACATTCTTAGCATATCTTCTAGAATTTGATTTGTCCTCTCGGTTTGACCATCCATTTGGCGGTGATAGGTAGTACGAAAAATCAATTTAGTGCCCATGCCTCCAAACAGACTCCTCCAAAATGCTGCAGTGAACTTTGCGTCTCTATCAGAAATAATCATTTTAAGAACCCCATGTAGCCTTACGATCTCTTTCATGAACACATTTTCTACTTGGGTTGTTCCAACAGTAGATTGAACAGGTATGAAATGTGCATCCTTCATTAAAGTATCTACCACTACCATCACAGAATCATGTTGATACTTGGTTCTTGGTAACCCAGTTATAAAGTCCATAGAAACAGTTTCCCATTTCCATTCTACAATTGGTAAAGGATTTAGCAGTCTAGTTGGATGTTGATGTTCAACTTTCACTAGTTGACATTCCATGCATATTTCTAGGTAGCTTGCTTCATCCTTTTTCATTCCCGGCCAAAATAATTTCTTTTTCAAAGCTGTGAGTAGTTTCTGATATCCACGTTGTCCAGAATAAGGCTATTTATGATAATCATCTAGAATTTCCTTTTTCAAAGAGTCTACATTGGGGATGTAAAATCTCTCTCTATAACATTTCAGTCCTTTCTGATTTTGTGTGTATCCTTTCATTTCCTTTTTCAGCAATTGAGTTTGCAGTTTTTCATAGCTTGGATCTTGATCTGCTACCTTTTGAACTAATCCCTCTAAGTCAAAGTTGGCCCTACTCCCAATGTTTCTTATGTTTTGGCAAGCATTTTTGCTTAGAGCATCAACAATTTTGTTTTCTTTTCCTTTGATATGTTTTATTTCCATGTCAAATTCACTCAGAAAAGATAGCCATCTAGCTTTTATAGCATTCAAATATGTTTGAGTGAAGAAATACTTTAGGTTGATGTGATCTGTCATCATAATAAATTTATTTCCTAGAAGGTAGTGTCGCCACATCTTGAGAGTGTGGATCACATCAGCTAACATAAGATCATACACACTGTAATTATGTTCATGTTTCTTAAGTTTTCTAGATTCATAAGCAATAACAGAATTTTCTTGCAACAGTACTCCCCCTAATCCCTCTCCACACGCTTGTGTACATACTACAAACTCCTAGTTAGGATCTGCAATCTTCAGAATAGGTGATGTGGTAAGCTTCAATTTTAATTGTTCAACGTTATTCTGGCATTTTTCAGTCCATTCAAACTTTGTACCTTTCCTTTACAGTGAAGTTATGCGATAGGCTAAAGCGGAAAATCTTTCTACAAACCTTATGTAGTACCCTGCAATCCCCATAAATGATCTTACCGATGATACATCAGTAGGTACAAGCCATTCTCTAATGGACTTTATCTTCTCCGGGTCAATAGCCAGTCCTTGTATCAAAATTATATGCCCCAAATATTGAATTTTATCCTTATAAAACTCACATTTACTAAATTTGGCATAAAACTATTTTTTCTTAAGAGTTTGCAACACGACTCTAAGGTGTTATTTATGCTCTGCCTCACTTTTTGAATAAATTAAAATGTCGTCAATAAATACTAGGACAAATTTATCTAAGTATTTATTCAAGACACTATTCATTAAACACATAAAAGTGGCAGGTGCATTTGTCAACTCGAATGGTAGGAATAAAAATTCATAGTGTCCATACCGGGTTCGAAATGTTGTTTTGCTGATATCTTCATCTTTAATTCTTAACTGGATATAACCAGTCCTTAAATCAATCTTGGAAAATAATGAGGCTCCCCTAACTTGATCAAAGAGTTCATCTATTCGGGGTAATTGATACCTATTTTTGATAGTCAACTTATTTAGTTGACGATAATCAATACAAATTCGGAAGGTACCATCCTTCTTTTTCAGAAATAGCACCGGTGCTCCCCAAGGAGATACACTCAGTCTGATGTAACCTTTGTCTAGTAATTATTGTAATTGCATTTTTAACTCCATTAGTTCAGTGGGGATCATTCGGTAAGGGGCTCTAGAAACTGGAGTTTCCCCAGGCTCTAAATAAATTGTAAAATCGATTTCTCTCTTGGGGGGAAGATGAGGAATTTCATCTGGGAATACTTCTTTAAATTCTCTTATCACTGGTAAAGTTTATAACAAGTTTTTCTCTGTTTTTTGTTCTAATTCTTCAACATATACAGCATACACCTGATACCCTTTTCTAGCAGTTCTTTTTAATTTAAGGGTTGAGATCTGCCTCATAGAGATGGGTTTCGGTTTCCCTTTGAGTATGACTGCTTTTCCCTCTATATCAATGCAGTGTAATGTTTTGTCCAAAAAATTCATCATGTATTTTTTATTTTCTAACCAGTCCATTCCTATCAATATATCATAGGAACCTAATGGCAGAATATTTAAATTTACTTCTGTTAGGTAATCATTCAATTTCATGGCTAATTGAGGTAACTTATGAGTTACCTTGCGTTTGGTACTAGTGGCTAGCTGGACCAACCAAGACTGCTGAAACTTCTCTGTTCTGAGTTTACATTTTTCTACTTCTTGCGGACTAATATAACTCAAAGATGCAACAGGATCTATTAAAATTGTAACAGATTGGTCAGTAATCGTACCTTCCATCTCGACCATAGTAGACTAATGTTCTGCTTACCGGTTTTCTAAGGCTACACTGATGGTGGGGATGTTCCTTGCTACGTCATTAACTGTAGTGGCCTCTCGCAATACTTGCACTGTCTGAATATTTCGATGTGGGCAGCCCGTCAATAAATGAGGTTCTCCACAACCCCAACACTTCAAAGGCTCCCACATTTTAACATTTATTTCCTTTTTATTATTCCCATTTATTGGTTTTGAACCAGTTTGATATTGAGCCTTTTGATTTTCACTCATTTTGCTAAATTTATTTTTCTAATGGTTCCTACCAAAATTTTTCAAATAAGTTGGTTTCTGTTTATTTCCACTGGAATTACCTTTGTTTTTCTAGCTCTTTCCTTGCTCAGTCTTACCCCTGAACTGTTGGTAGCATAATCTGGCTTTCCTCACAACTTCATCCATTGTTTTTGGATTATCGAACTCTATTTTCTCCTTGTAAACAGTAGGCAAACAATTCAGAAATCTCTGTACCTTTGCCTTCTCTTCTCGAATATAAGGTACATATTGCAACAGATTTTTGAACTTGGTGAAAAACTCATCTATGGTGATTTCTCCCAATCTGAGTTCATGAAACTCTTTTGCCTTGTCATCATAGTAGCGTTCATTCAAATATCGGTTTTTGAACTTGACTTGAAAATCCTCCCAAGTCACTGTTTTCTCATCAATGGCGTGAACCATTTTTGTTTCCTCCCACCACAAGGTAGCCTTACCTTGCAGCTGATAAATAGCCAGCCTGGCTCTTAAGTTACTTTTGTATTCGTAAACTCGAAAGTACTTAATCATATTAAGAATCCATGCCTCAACATCTTCTTCCTTCTCTCCATCATAGGAGGGAGGTTTTATTTTTCTGAATTCACCCTGTAATTCCTTCTTTTTTCTAGATTGTTGTCTAGTGGCATCATCTTCCTTAGAATCATCTAAGGAATTGACTCTTCCTTTTCTCTTCCTTCCGGAACCTTCACCTTCTTGGCTATTCCGCGAAGTCAGTTCTCTAATGAGCTTTTCATGCTCCTCACTGGCCAAAGATAGCCTGTCATTGTGGCTTTTAAGTTGTGCCATTTCTCGTTGAATTCTATGCAACATAGCCATCAATGGAGCATTTGGATCTGGTGTATTTTCTCCACCACCCAAATCTACATACAGCTCATCCTCTTCAATCATGGTTCGCAGTTGTACTTTTCAATATTGTTCACTATTCAACATAACAACATTAGTAAAATTTAAAATTCATAAAATTTTACAGCAACATATAGTTTCTATGTGAACACATAGATTTCCCAGTATTTTTTTCCAAAAGCTCTGATACCATTTGTAATGTCTCTCTCTTAACAATTTTTTTTTTCTTCATGTAGACAATCCTATTAAAATCATCATTTCCTCCTTAATATTTTGATTCATTTATTTAACTTTAGAACGAGCTTTACCTCCCTTGAAGATTTTATACATGTTTTATCTTCATCTAGAACTAATAAAATAGACCCAAGTCTATATAATCTTATTCATTTTACTATGAATTATTTATATCATATACATATATAATTTTGTATTCTTCTTTTTTTTTCCAATCAACAATTTCCCACTTTATAATTATGGAGAGAGTATTAACTTGTTTGTCCTTCTCTTTATTTAGACCATATACACGACTTAATTTGATTCACTCATATATATCCATATACTTTATATATATGGACTACTTAAAGGAATTTATTCCCCATTCACTTTCTCCTTCATGCAACATTAGGGTTTTAATTTCAAAAATAATGCATTTTAAATTACAACAAACTGGATTCTAACCCTAATTCCACGTACTCATAGTATTGGAACATGGTTCGATGTAAAATTACGACACCACTGTGAATTTCTCCCCAAGTCGTACCTCGATTTGGTGGACTTTAATGTGTCAATAAATGTCTCAGGGTGTCGTTCAGTCTCTTCTCTCCTTTAGAAATATTAATTTCAGTTAAAATGAGATTTCAAGAGTTAGGTGATACGAATCATTAACTTATTCCTACGCCTCTAGGGTTTTGTACATTTCCTTTATTTCGTTGAATCATTAATCATACTTCTGAGATTTCCAGCCTGGTTTTTGTGTTCTCAAGACGTCCCATATCGATTTAACATTTACATTGGGCATCCTTCGCCATGTGGACGGTGGATATGATAAGCAGTTTAGGGTTTCTCAGAGCTATATTAGCTGGTTTCTCAGTTGTAAACTTCATTTCTCCTTTTCAATTTCAATAGGTTTCAAGTCTGTTCATTGTATTTTCGCTTCTCCTCAGCTAGAGTGACATCATAGATCTTCCCATGACGGCTCCACCGGCTGCATTCTTGGCCTCAGGTACACCCATGCATCCAAACTGAAGTTGCAACGTCTTATATAATGTTCTCCTCATAGTTCAGTGAATGATAGGAAGATACTATCAGTTAACTATTAATTGTCTTGAAATATACTTTCATGTAAATTTTCTCATACTATGATAATTTATGTATAGCCTGAGCTCATTATTATCGATTTTGTAAGGATAGTATAATGGCTAGTTTATTTTTCATTCTGGTTTATATATGGTTCGATTTCCTATACTAAGTTATTTGCATTGTCATTGTCCAGTGGTGACCTACTGGTATAACTTTCTTATTTTCATTGGAAACCAACCAGTTTGATAAATCATACTTTCGTTTATGGGAAAATCGATTCTTTTGGTTTACACAACCATTTTATTTACCTTAGAACCATTTTCGTTTTTTATTTACTCTTTCCCTCTGTGGTAGATTTGGCTTATGAATAACCATTGGGTGAAATTCAGTCCAAGCCTAGTTTTAGAAATATGGATGGCTCAGATGAGGTTTTAGTGTCGATTCCTACGACTCTCATAGAGCTCTTCTATGCATTTGATAAAAATCTTGATTACTAGTATCCTGAAATCGATATTCGAGTTCTTCTGTTGATATTTTCAAAATGGTTCTTTGGCTTTACTCTATCTTTAACTCTGTTGGTTATAAGGCTTACAGAGGCCTATCTCGCAAGTTAATATGGGAGGTCGAACATCTTCAAATCTTATCCAATTTTTCCCAGCTTCGTTTTACACAGGTAATTTCATTACACTTCTTATATACTTATAATGGCGTGTTTTTTTTTTCTTTCTATAGCCAGTTCTGAATTTAAAATTGTGCTAATACTTTAAATTTTTAATTGTACAGGTAATGAATTCGCCCTATTTTCTTGCTTCAGAATTTTATTTCAGCATTTTACCTCTTTAATTTTTATTTGACCTTAACTCACTGCTATATTATCATGTTGTTCCTCAACGTATTTGGCACGAAGGTGGTGCTTCCATTGTCCAAACCTGAATTTTAAATCTATGTTAAAATAATCTAGTTTAGATTTAATGAGGATATGTGGACCTCCTCTTAGATTGTGATGTTGACTTTAAACTGAATACATTCTCAGTGAACTGATAATCCATTTTGTAGTTATGCATGGACTGTAATTTTGTTGAAATCGTTTCATTCCTTTTAGAGGTTTCATTGTTTTTATTCCTACTGTTGCATATTTCAACTCTGTGCTTTAAATTGTGAATACTCCCACTCTGTCATGATTAATTCCAAATTTAATCACGACACTTTATAGAAGTTAGGATATATATATATGTGTGTGTGTGTCCTTTAAATATCAGTAATTACTACTTTGACTTTCTATATAAATATCAGTTTTATTTTCCTTAAGCTGTACAGAGTAGTTGTACAAAATGTGGTTACTATCATTGTCTAAAAAGTATTAGTCCCTATAATTTATTTCCTGATTAGATGTACTCAGCAGCTTCAAAGGAAAAGCTTACATTTGTATAAATTTAGTATGGATATACCTATCCCTATATGTATATCTGTATCGAAATTGGAATTACATTTCCATACATCATCATACAGATATTTATGTTTCTCTATGTCTTACTCTTCCTACAGGAAAGTCACCTACAGTTTAATTTCATGGAAATTGTGTGATTCTCATGTAAAAACTCTGATGTTACAACATCATGATAACTCAGTATTACATCATTTTGGTACCAGTTGTTATCTATTGATTTCCAGTCATTAAAAGAACACAGCATGATACTTCCAGTATTGTTTATAAATTTAACATGAAATTTTCTGTCATTTCATTCATTTTTAATTTCTATTCAGCATGCATGGTAATTCTCTACAATTTCCTTACAGTAACTAATTTCCTTTCCTATGTAATTCTGACAACATAGCTCCATTATGATTTTTTAAAGTAGATTAATTATGCTTATTTTTTTGTCACTAACTTTCTGTTAACAGATTTTAACAGTAATATCATACTCAAATATATATATCTGTATATATCACTACTCAATGAAATAAATTGGTTTCCATTTTTCCTGTTTAATTATATTCCAAATGCATAATTATGATTATCCCATCTAAGCAAGGAGTCATAATAGTATATCTTTCTACATAAACTTAACTACTCCTTTTCTAAGAGAGACCTATCATTAGATCTAAACCTTTCTCAGGTCTTAGACACTCTGGCAGATGGCTCTCATCAGAGAACTCCCATACAAAAATGCAAAAATGGAAGTAATTATGCTTTAGTAAATCTGCTAAATGTATGGGAAATAATTAACTCAACATATCAAATTCTAACTCAAAACAAAACTCTAGTTATACATCAAAATTTTAATAGCATTTTAAAAATAGATTAGTTCTGTATGCATACCAATTCTTAGACTAGTCCTCCCAACCGTAGAGTTTTATCTCCTTAACTCACCCTCGAGCTGAGACCTTTTTCTTCCAGTGATAGACAACCTCTTGTCTGTCCTGGAGCAGCTTATTTAAGCAGTGCTTTCCCAAGCCTGTTTCTAATTTCTGCATCCAGAAATTTCAGGATGCTTTCTTCCTGTTTTTACCTAGGCTTCCCTCAGTGAGGTACTTTAAAGCTGTCTTTTCCACTTTTCCAACTTTTCTTCCTCTTCCTAATTACTTTCCTTTTCATTGGGGAAATTAGATTTTTCTCTCTTAATCTAATTTAGTAAGATTCATTTCAAGGTTTTCTGAAAGGTTTTGGGAAAGTCTAACCTTATCCATATCCTCATGGATTGGGTTTAAGATCTCCAATCTCAATCTAGTCATAGTGCATATATAACTATGCCATTTATTTATTTTATAATTAATTAAATAATCCACGCATTGTTTCTCCATTGGGGTCCACTTCCCCTTTGGATTTGTTCAAATTTCAAATTAAAAAAACATAGCAACTTGGGGTGTTACAAATTGGGGGTTGCAGTTTCTTATCCAAATGCTAGTCCTACAAGGCATGGAAAAACTAGCAAACATAAATTAAAAAAAAAAAACTTGATGAATTATTAAAGGTAGTGAAGGAGGTTAGGACTTCTAGAAATGTTTTGGGATCACTCAAATGAATAAATATTTCCTTGTTTCCAAAGGTTGATAAACCTAAAACATGATGAATTTAGACCTACCTCACTATAAAAGAATTTCAAAAGTGTTTATTTTCAAACTCAAGAATTTGATATTTCATATGATTTCCTCATAAAAATTTGTCTTTTTCGAAGGAAGATAAATCCATGAAGTTATTGGATCTATACAAGAACTCTATTAGATAAAAAAAAATGACTATCATTGTGTTAAAAATAGACCTTTCTAAGGCATATGATAAGTATTGTTGATTACACTTAAGGCTTCTACTAGTATGAATTGACTCCAAATTAGATATTTTCAATTGGATAATGTGTTATGTATCCAATGTTTCACTTGTTGTACTTATTAATAAGTTAGCCTCTTCTTTTTTCACTTCAACAAGAAGACTAGCAAAAGGATTCTCTTTATCTCTCTACTTATTATTACTAGTGGTGGAATGGATTAGAAGGGACATTCAAGAAGTCAAAAGATCCAGATCAAACTTCAAAGGAAGGAGCTCAAGAATCTCAAAACATTTCTGGTACTTGTACTTTGGGGTATATGACTAAATCGTTATGTACTTTTATTTGAAAATAGAGCCACCATTCATTTCAAGTTTCTATTGTATTTCAATTTCTAAAAAAGGATTCTAAAATTCATATTACATCATAGGTCAAAATCTTTTAGGTCAAAATTCATTTCCATAGGGTTTTGTTGATGGTGTAAATCAAGGAAATGACGATAAAAGCAATCTACTAGGGGACTTTTGTTTCGAGTGGACAGGAACTAATATAATTTTAAGCCATCTTCAAGCATTTGATCTAATAATTATGTTGAGCTTCCAACTCTTCAATAATTAATGATGTTGGCAAGCACTAAAGGGCTCAATAGGTTGCAAATTTATGGTGATTCAATGCTCGTGATTAAGTGGATGAATAAGGATCAACATGTTCAATATTGTTCTTTATCCTTTAGATATACAATTAAAAACAAATAAATAATAGCTTGAACTAATCACTTTTACCCACATATATAGAGAACACAATGTTGCAAGTGACACATTATCCAAACAAGGTTTTCTACAAGATCCTAGGTTTCTACTGTTGGAAGAAGTTCTTGATGGAGTCTCGACTAAAACTAGAGTTAATATTGGATCGACAAGTACTTATATTATAATGTGGTTTAAAAGGTCTTTTGAATTAGTGCCTAAAGCTAATTTATTTTGGGTATATTTGGTCCCTTTATAATTTCGATAAAATATTATAACTATGATTGAACAATGGGATGTACTTGACTAGCTTTTGAATTGTAGGATGAAAAATAACAAGCATGTAGATAAAAGTTTAAAAAATAAAATTAAAATTAAAGTCGAGAGGGTACTAACTAATCCCTTTTTGTTATATTTTGTGCTTTGGCCCATGAAGAATGTTTCCATATTATTTCTTGAATATAAAATGTTGTTTTTTTCTTGAAAATAAAAATAAATTAAAGGCATTTTGATTAAAATTTTTAATTTGGTTTGATAATTGGATTATTTTTGTGGAAAAGGGTAGGGATTTTAATGATTTGTATATCATCAATTATGATTATGGTTACTTGGGAGTATTTTTCATCTATATTTTTTATAGACACATTGAGAATTTATTTCCAATAGAGTAGTTTAAGATTACATTGCATATTGTCACATTGGGTTGTAAATACATGTATTTGGGAGGAGTCCATGTTACCTTATTTTTTTGTTGCATTAGGTTTCCTCATTTTATCACATTATAATTCAAGTTACTCCAAAGTAGTGTAAGTTTAATTATTGTGATTGTTACCTTGAGTGGAGTATTCAAATAAACCTCAAGAAGAGTACCTTAACTTCTTGTTGTTTTATGTGGAATCCTTTAACCTTTTTGTAATTTGGTCTCATACTTTCTCGAATGGATGCTTACCCTTTTACCTTTCTAATGGACTAGATGGGCTCTTAAATATTTTTAATGGACTAACTAAGGAATCCTACACATAATTATTAATTAAGCTTGTCGATTTGTATTATGATTTGAAATCTAATTTTCATTTTGATTGTAGTGATGTTATTTTGTTAAGGCTCAATCGTCATTATTATTTACATTTAAAAACACATATTTAGGAGTTTAGAAAATTTTGGACTCTTCTATTGGTTCAAAAAGTGCATGAAGAAAGATATGAGAACAAATTCCCCTAAAATGGGGGTGAGATCATTTTTTAAGCTTAATGATTGGGTGATAATGGCATTGCATATTATTGTTCATTGAATCTCAATTGCACTCTTAAACTCTATTATATTTTTCAAATTTGAATTGATTAGTATATAGAGTTTTATCGATAGATACAATCTCCTTTTTTGTGTTTGTGTAAGTCAACCTTTGGGTTAGCTCAATTGGTTGAACCATTTGCACTATATTTGTGGTAAGTTGTATTTACAAGTCTTTGTAACTTGAAATTGGATTTTAAATTAAGAGCCTAGTGGTATAAACAAAAGTATATGAACTTTACAATAGTTGAAATTACCTATTATGTGCATTGAAATCAATGATCAATTTTTAGTAAAATACCTAATAAAGTGTAATATTATTTTTTTCAATTACATTAGAATTCAAATGAGATTAAATTGTGGTGAACATAAATTTTAAAGTTATAGACTTTGTGGCACTTAAATAATTTGTGAGAATAGATTATTCCCTATAGTGTTAATTGACTTGAATAAAATATTTACACTTAGTTGTAACTCAATTCCAAGAGTAAGTTTTGAATGCTATATAAGACATAGTTGATATTGAATATCTTGGAACTTGTGAATTTGAATTTAGGAAAAATGACAGGAAATAATGTGGTGGTAATTCAAACTAACGTTTCTAGAAATAAAAATATTTAGCAACTTTTCAAACTCATACCATAAGTCTATAACAAACTTCACAACCTTGAGTAGCATATTGCAATGAAGAGGCTAGTATATTGTAAATAAAAATAGTGGAATACTCAAAAAAAATAGTAATGATGTGCATTAATAAAAAAAATCATTCGGGCCCAGGGCTTGAATCCATTATGAGCATACATTGTTTAACAAAAAACTGAACATATACCTATTATTTTTTCTCACATAAATCATTTAAAAAACAAATCACACCAAGGTTTAATTTAGCAACATAAGTACCATGCAAGTTGGAAGCCAAAAGAAACTTGTATACCAATTATCAAACTCTTCCATATTGAAACTTGATCAATTAAATTCATTAATTAATTAAGGAGAATTATAATGGAGGGTCCACTTTCCACATCTATCCAAAAATAAGAATGATTCAAGGAAAATTGCATAATGGAAAAACTAGTCCTTGAGTAACATGGCACTTTAAACACCCCAAGGAGGGCAACTCGACTAGCAAGCTTGTGTAAATTAAAGTGTTATGATCGAAGTGATTCGAGTTCAAATCCCCAAAACTAAAATGTGTCTATGGAAGTGGCTTGATAAGCACATAGAGTTATAGAGGTAGTGGTTGGAATGGACCACGTGTCATGCAAGTACGAAACCAACCCAGTTGTTGATTCTCATAGCCAAAAAAAAATAAAAATAAAATGGCACTTTAAAAAACTTGCATTAGAGTTTAGTTGAGCCACCACATATGAAAACATTAAAAATATATATATATAATTGGCGTGGTAGTTTAAGAAGGTACTATTATTGTTCTACTTGTCACCCTTGTGTAATATAATATGTACCTATTTTTACATTCAATTTAATAAAAGGGGTATATTTTCAAAAGAATGGTCATAATTTTCATACTTAGTACAAAGATATAAAAACAATGGTCTATATTTAGTTATATTCTAAAATGATAAACATGTTAGGTCCTAATTAGTTCTTCCAACCCATATGCAAAATATCACTCCAAGAATATTGAAGGAGAAGGATGTAAAGGATACGTTAATGCCTTGTCTTTTTCGTAAATAAGGATTTAAAGGATTGCTTAACCCCTTATCTTCTCACAAAGGTAACACTTTTCATGAGCTTAATTCTAATCTTTGTTTCTTAATTCCATATTATATGAGCCCAAGAATATCAAAGGAGAAATATGTAAAGGATTGGTTAGCCCTGTATCTTTTTATAAAGAAGGATGTAAAGGATTTTTGATGTAGAAATTATATACAGGATGCATGTATATATCCAGATTCTCCTGATCTAACAATATTTATCTTCTTGCTAAATACAGAATCCTTCCACTTTAAATCTTTTGCAGAAATTTAAAATCAATTGCAAACACATGAAGCAATAAAAACAATCGCACATAACACAGTTGTTTAACGGGAAATCCTGAAGCTGAAAACCCCAACTATCATATATTATGTAGCATGGAGATCATGTAACAATATCATACAAAGCTTAGTACATCAAGCTCTGACTTCTTGCCACCTGATAGCCTGACTTCTTGCCATCTGATAGCCTGCCTCCACTACGCAATCCCTGCTGAAGAAGACCCCTGAATGAATTCAAATCTACCTTGCCTTGACTACACAATCCTCATGGGAATATCTAATGTGTGTGTGATGCAATAAATGCATCACTATAGTCACAATAGATATTCCATCTTACCCTTTCACCTATCTCTCCACTGGGTCTCCACTGGAACTAACATGCACTGTAGTTAACTAATGTATTGTTTAGTTGATGAATGAGTTATTATTTGTGAATTAATTAACTAATTAATTCACTCCACTCTCACTAGTGTATCATTCAATTAGACTTGATACAACTAGCTCAACTGAGTTTAACTCCATTAACTGAGTTAAACTGAATAACAACTCCATGAACTACTCTTCCAGCTCTGTCATAACTTTTCCACTTTAGTTATAACTGATTCCTCCATGCATGAACCACCAGTAAACCCTAGGAATTGCGTAATTCCTTCAGCCCACTGATTTTCCAAATCTGTGAACTGAAATTAAGTGCTCCAAGAGAATAAGTTGATGTTTATTGTCGGATTATTATTAAGAGCTAATAATAATCGACACTTTTATTTTTAGATCGACAACCTATAAATAGACTTCGCCCAATATTCTAAAAATATAATTTCATATATTTTTCCAACTTGACCAACCATCCACAAATAGCATCCTGCAACTTCTGAAATATGATCACCATGTCTAAAAATAGACTTGCACCTAAAAATAGCTTGCGGGCCCACTTAGTGAAGGCGACTTCATTTCACTAAGCTCATCTTTGAACTTCAAATATTCTCCTCAACAAGATAGGGATTATCCTTCACCCCGATCTTGCCTCTATGGTATTCGAATTTTCTCCTGGTGAGTGCCTTTGTTAGAATATCTGCATCCTGATCTTTCGTAGGAATGTACTGAAGCAACATGATCTTCCGTTGCACATAATCTCTGATATGATGATACCAGATATCAATATGTTTATATATATCATGAAACATAGGATTAATCGAGAGTTTAATGCAACTCTGATTATCACAATGTATCACTGTAGGATCTAAATGTGAACCGAATAAACCAACCAAGATCTTCCTCACCCAGATAGCCTCACATGTAGCTTGACTTGCTGCCATGTATTCTGCTTCCGCTGAACTGAGTGCCATGGATCTTTGTTTCCTGCTATACCAAGAAATAGTTGTAGATCCGATACTGAAAATCCCTCCTGATGTGCTCTTTCTGTCTGTTGGGCTGCCTGCCCAATCTGCATCTGTAAAGCCATGAAACTTCACCTCATCCGTCTGTCTGTACCATAATCCATACTCAGATGTGCCCCTGAGATACCTCAATACATGCTTGTCTGCCTTCCAAAAGAGCTTGGTAGGCTTAACCATCGCTTGTGAAAGCCGGTCTTGTATTAACTAAATACATGAGCGAACCCACCAACTGTCGATAAATAGTGGCATCCACTACCTCTGCCGATGTAGCATCCTATTTCCTCCTATTCCTGGAAGAGGAGTGTCGATAGGCTTGCAGCCTTGCATGTGAAACTTCTCAAGTATCTCCTAAGCATACTTGCCTTGAGACACAAACAGTTCACCTTCCTGCTGCCATATTTCAAATCCAAGGAAATAATGAAGGAGGCCCAAATCCTTCATCTCAAACTCCTTTGCAAGATTTTCCTTACGTGAGTGTATCAACTGCTCATCACCCATTAGTATTAAATCATCAGCATAAAGAACAATGATTAAAATCTTACCCTCCACCACAATTTGGTATAGGTTTGCATCCGCCTCACTCTTGGTGAAGCCAGTTCCAGTGAAATAGTTGTCGATCTGTGTGTACCAAGCAGGAGGTGCTTGCTTCAGCCCATACAGTGCTCTTTTGAGCCTGCACACATGTGACTCACTGCTAAAGATCTCAAATCCTTCAAGCTGCTCAATGTACACCTCTTCCTCAATGATCCCATTAAGGAACGCAGTCTTCACATCCATTTGATGAATGCACCAACCCATCTGCGTTGAGAGAGCAAGGATGGTTCTTATGGAAGAATATCGTGCGACATGTGCAAAGGTTTCTTCATAATAAATCCCCTCAATCTGTGAGAAGCCCTGGGCAACAAATCTTTCCTTATACTTCTCAACGCTCTCATCAATAGCTTGCTTTACCTTGTAGATCCATCTTGATCCTACAACTGATTTACCAACTGGCCTTGGAACAATCTCCCAAGCATTGTTTTTGACAATGGAGTCATACTCCTCCACCATGGCATCTACCCATGTGGGCTCATGCACTGCTTCTTCAAAAGAAGATGGCTCTGTCACGATACACTTGCTCATAAGAGCCATGTATCTAGTAAATTGGTCAGGTGACTGTCTATGTCTACGCTGTGATGTAGGGACTCCTACATTCTGTGCCGCATCAAGCTTCAGTCTCTCAGCTTCTGTGGTTTCTTCCTTGTCTGATGTTTGGTTCTGCATGAGTGGACTCCTCCACTCCATGAATCTCCTCCTGTGGCTGATCCACATCTGGAGGCTCATCTTTCGGAACTAGCAGTTCCTCCACTGCATGCAAGTCTAGCTCCCTCTCAAGCATAGCTTGTGCAGCACCCACGATCATTTTGTTCTTCCTCTCCGTGACCCCATTTTGTTGTGGGTTATGAGGCGCTATGAGTTCTCTTCGAATTCCTTCTTTGCTACAGAAGTCTTTGAATTCGCCCGAGATGTATTCACCACCATTATCGCTCCGTAGAGCCTTCACTTGCTTCACTGACTCCTTCTCCACCAATGCTTTAAACTCACAGAACTTTGAGAATGTTTCGGTCTTCTTTTGCATGAATAATATCCAGCATCTACAATAATAGTCATAAAAAAAAATAACATAATACCTGTTTTTTGTTGTTGAAGCAACCAAGAAAGGTCCACACACATCTGTGTGAATTCTCTCCAGGATCACCGAAGCATGGTTCTCCTTCTCATGAAAGGTGGTCTTCACAAACTTACCGATAGTACATCCCTTGCATTGATCTGACTGTGCAAGAGTACCCTTGGGAAGTCCAATAGAAATATACTGCAAAATCTTCAAAGCACCATGGTGAAGATGGCCCAATCTCCTGTGCCATAATTCGCCCTCATCTCGACTGACCACTTCTTCTATTTTTTCCATCATTGCAGCGTAGCCATCTACCTCCAACTTGTAGAGATTCTTAACTCGAATCCCTATCCTCTTGGTTTGACCCATTGTTTTATGTCGCAGGAAAGCTTTTCCATCGCTAAAAACAACGTCATAACCTTTGTCTTCCAGCACTGCGACCGAGACCAAGTTCTTCTTCAGACCTGGAACATGCATAACATCTTTCAACAGAAATGGATTACTTGACTCCCTCTCAAAGGTAATGGTCCTAATTTCAGTCGCACTGTATCGACCATCGTCACCCATCTCTATATGCATTTGAAGTTCCTTTTCCTCCAAGTCACTAAACATCTCCTTGTATCCTGTCATATGGAAAGACGCGCCACTATCAAGATACCACACCGATCCCATATAGCTTGAAACCAAGCATGCGATCAAAGAGAAATCAAGTTCAAATTGTGAGGCTAAGGCCTCCCCAGCTGCAGCTCCAGCAACATTCTTGTTCTTCTTCTTTTGTGGGCAGTTAGTGGCGAAATGCCCATGTTCGTGACAGTGAAAACACTTCACCTTGGACAAATCCTGCTTCTTGCCTTTAGCCTCGGATTTTTAAGGAAAATTCTTCCCCTTCCCTTTCCTTGATTTTCCTGCCAAACTGTAATTCTCTTCATCTTCATTCTTCGATGAAGATCCATCCCTGGTACTTCGCCTTATCTCCTTCTGCACAAGATCCAACCAAAATCGCTCCCATCCTGGCAGTTTCTCCCGTCCATTGACAAAGTCTTCGTAGCTATGCCAACTCTTCGGAAGCCCAAGGAGAGCCAAGCTCACCAAGTCTTCATCATCAAAATTAATCCCCACACTTCCTAGTTCATCCCTACAGTGGACAAACTTCATGATATATTTTGGAATACTGTCGCCCTTCTCCATTTTTAATTTTTTGAGCTTATCTTTCAGACCAACTTCCTCTAGTTGCTGCTGCTTTGGAACAAATCTGTCAAAGCCTTCCACATTGCAAATGGAGTGGCTTTCCCATGAAGGTTGGACACAATATGGTCCTTCACACCCTCCAACATAATTCTTCTAGTCTTTGCTATCTTCTTTTTCCATGCGTCAAGTAATGCAACATCACTAGATCCCGGCTTAGGAACATCGCTATCAATGAACTCCTTAAGTCCATTATCCTCTAGCATCGCCTCCATCCTATCCTTCCAGGATATTTAATTCAAGCTGCTATCAAGGGCATACTCCAATCGCAACCCATTGAAATACATTTCAATGTATACTCAACTGTCGCACCAAGAATTTTATGAAGCAAATTCGAATTGTCTACCAGCACAAACTCAACAATTCTTCACAATTGCAATCTTCAATAATTAACACTGCTTTGATACCATGTAGAAATTATATACAAGATGCATGTATATATCTAGATTCTCCTGATCTAACAATATTTATCTTCTTGCTAAATACAGAATCCTTCCACTGTTAATATTTTGCGTAAATTTAAAATCAATTGCAAACACATGAAGCAATAAAAACAATCACACATAACACAATTGTTTAACGGGAAAGCCTGAAGCTGAAAACCCCAACTATCATATATAATGTATCATGGATATTATGTAACAATCTCATACAAAGCTTAGTACATCAAGCTCTCACTACAATCAATCGTCACACACTAATCAGAAGAAATCTGCAAATCCATGCACTGACCACCTGATAGCTTACCTCCACTGCGCAATCCCTGCTAAAGAAGACCCCTGAATGAATTCAAATCTACCTTGCCTTGATTGTGCAATCCTCATTGGCATATCCAATGTGTGTGTGATGCAATCAATGCATCACTATAGTCACAACAGATAGTCCATCTTACCCTTTCACCTATCTCTCCACTGGGTCTCCATTGGAACTTACATGCACTGTAGTTAACTGATGTATTGTTCAGTTGATGAATGAGTTATTATTTGTGATTAATTAACTAATTAATTAACTCCACTCTCATTAGTGTATCATTCAGTTAGACTAGATACAACTAGCTCAAATGAGTTTAACTCCATTAACTAAGTTAAACTGAATAACAATTCCATGAACTACTCTTCCAACTCTGTCATAACTTTTCCACTTCAGTTCTAACTGAGTCCTCCATGCATGAACCACCAGTAAACCCTAGGAATTGTGTAATTCCTTCACACCGATTTGCCACATCTATGCATGAAATAAGTGCTCCAAGAGAATAAGTTGTTGTTTATTGTCCGATTATTATTAAGAGCTAATAATAATTGACATGCATCTATTTTAGATCGACGATCTATAAATAGACTTCGCCCAATATTCTAAAATAGAATTTCATCTATTTTTCCAACTTGATCAACCATCCACAAATAGCATCCTGCAATTTTTGAAATATGATCACCATGTCTAAAAATAGACTTGCACCTAAAAATAGCCTGCGGGCCCACTTAGTGAAGGCGACTCATTTTCACTAAGCTCATCATCTTGTTGAATCTCAACAGATGAAGTCCTTATCTTTTCATAAGGTAATGCTTTCATGTTGACTTTTGTTTCTTAATTCCATATTGGATGGTAGATGGAGAGAAAATTATTATAAAAAGAATTCAATATAAATTAAGGAAATTACGATGAAGTTATCCCTTACCAAAAATATGGAAGAGATCATTGATATCTAACATTCTTTAAGCTTTATTGAGCCCCCTTCTCAAATCGAATAAATAATAATAGCACATATTTCTTATGTTTTCCTCCACCTTGTGGAATCATTTTTTTCACTTGTGGTTCATGAATCCAATGTGCCCACACACATATGTATCTGCTACGTCCACGAAAAAATCTCAGTAGACCCTCTTGAGGGGATCTAACCGTCGGCCTTACAAGCGAGACCTAACCCCAAGGGCGTTAAGGAGAATTGAACATGTGACCTCCCAACTGGCAAAGTACTTAGCAGCACCTTGTGGAATCATGTTTAAGGGATATTGCCCTTTTTTTCATAGTTTGTTTCTTACTTGCTTTAATAAGTGATATTTTGGGTATGTTTTTTTCAAGGATCTCCTTAGTATTGTTTTACTATTGAGCTCCAAAATACCTGACACTTTTGAATTCTCTAGAGCATTTTGACTCCAATTTATATCCTATTTGCCATTTTGTGAATTCTATAATAATTTTTAAATAAATTGAAAAAATACACTGATTGAGAAAAAGACATGAAAATTTTAATTATATTAATTAAAAATATATATATATAGATAAAATATTAACCTTCTATATAAATATATTATTTATATAAAAATGGGGACAAATAAAATTTTGATAAATTATATATATATATATATATATATATATATATATATATATATATATATATATATATATATATAATGCTTTTATTACGATCCATTTTACTCTTTATAGAAAGAAGAGTATGTACTAAGCATGTAGAACTCTTGTACTTTTTGTGTATGTGTCCGTACTTGCATAGCTATCATCTTGAGCTCCATTAACATTGAAAAAAAAATTAAAGTTAAAACTATAACAGGTGGAAATGAGAAAGGATTGAACTTTACTAATTAAATGTGATAAAAAGGAACCCACTAATTACGAGAAAAATAAAAATAAAAATGTCTAAAAGCTTAATGAAAGCTTGGAATAGGTAACCATGTGTAAAAATAGTTACGTCTATTTATTAAAAACAAATAATATCTTAAATATAAATGGGAAATTCTTATGAAAATATTCTCCTCGCTCAATGATCAAAACCAAATAGTTGTAAATGAAAACCAAATAGTTGTAAATGAAAGCTTGGAATAGGTTACCATGTGTAAAAATAGTTACGGGTATTTATTAAAAACAAATAATATCTTAAATATAAATGGGAAATTCTTATGAAAATATTTTCGTGTCTGAATGATCAAAACCAAATAGTTGTAAAATGTCAGCACATAACTAAAGGAACACAATTTCTAAATGCAAGAATTTAAAACACGGAATGAAAACATGAGGAATTCTCATGATCATTTACTTGAAAAATTACTTTATAGATACAAGTCTATTCAATACTTACACGGTCATAGTAAAAAACTTATAAAAAAGGTAAGTGAAGTTATAAATATTTGGCGAGAAAGAAGAGGTCATTGAAACCTCACAAAATACTCTTATCTTTTAAAAGAACTTTTACTACTCTTTTGTTACCCATGAGTTGATTTCTATTGATTTTGGGAAGCATAATATACTCATTTGTTAGTCTTGATTTGATTTCTATTGATTTTGGGATTACCCATGAGTTGATTTCTATTGATTTTGGGAAGCATACTATACTCTTTTGTTACCCCTGAGTTGATTTCTATTGATTTTGGGAAGAATATTAAAGATATTGGTTCCAAATCACTTCATAAAATACTTTTATCATTTTTTAAACTAACTTTTACTATCTCTTTTGTTATCCATGAGTTGATTTCTATTGATTTTGGGAAGCATACAAAATACTCTTTATCTTTTAAAAAAAATTCTACTACTTTTTTTTTTTTTTTTTTTGTTATTCGTGAGTTGATTTTTATTGATCTTGGGAAACATATTTGTTATCATGAGTTGACTTCTATTGATTTTGGGAAGCATATTAAAGATATTGGTTCCAAATTACTTTATAAAATATTTTTATCAATTTAAAAAAAAAAAAAAAAAAAAAAAAATTCTACACTCTTTTGTTACCTATAAATTGATTTCTATTGATTTTGGGAAGCATATTAAAGATATTGATTCCAAATTACTTTATAAAATGTATTGTAAAAATGATGGTTTATAATGGATTATTGCAAAAAATGACTTTTATATGAGATCCTCAAATGTAATTCTTGAATTTGTTGATACTTTATTATTAATTGTATGTTTCCTGGTTGCTCTTATTATTGTAGAATATTTTATGGAGGTTAAATCTTTACCATCCACTTAATAATAATTGGTAACTTAATTAAAATTTTAGAAGCATTATTTGAAATATACACGCATATCGACATAATTCTCATTAAAAGATAATATTTATTATTTTTAGAGATTAAAGAATTTTTTATATTTAAATATTATCTCTAGCATAATTTTTTATAGATTTGAATCTTTTATATTTAAATATTATATTTTGTTTAAGTTTTGTGAACAATTTTTTGATTCTTAATATACAAACATGTAGGTTCCAACCCTATACATTAATTGTTGCAAATAAATTCTTAAGTAGAGAAGGTGCAATGGTGAACACACATTAACACACATATTTTATTCTAAAAACCCAAAAGTGGAAAACCAAAAATATTTTTTCAATATATATATCTCTTTTTGTACAATATTACAATACAATATATATCAAATGGCATCTGTGAACCATCAAACCTTCATCCCTGTATTGGAATACAACCACTGTTCCTTAATCGAAACTACAAAACCATGGGAAAAAAACCATGAACCACAAAATTGCTTCGAACAAAAATAATGTGCCAAAAACCACTAAAAATTAACACAAAAATTTCCCAAAAAAAATCAAGAGGGCAAGAGGTGGCTACCCCGAAGCACCAGAACAAGGGGGCTACAACCCCCCCTATGACCCCCATTTTATGCATCGCACATTTTTGCAACTCATAGAGATAGTTGAGAAAAGAATATAACATATATCCAACATTCTCCCACTTGTTTTCTTAGCACATAGAGAATCACAATAGTACATGGTCAACAATCTAGGGCAATAATGTCCATTGTTTCTTTATACCAATAAAAATTTTCAATGCTCATACATTTTGTTAATGAATCTACAACATTTTTCAAAGTGTCCATTTTTTTCAATAGCACCTTATCTTCAATCATATCTCTCACAAAGTGATATTGAACATCAATATTTTTTTCCTTCGAACAATAAGATGGGATCTTTGCAAGGAAGATTGCACTATGACTATCACAACTTATCCTTACAGATTCTTGTACCAACCCACTACTTGAAAAAAATCTCTTTAATCATATTACTTTGTTGCTTGCTTGAGTGGCTACCATGTATTTAGCTTAGCCGCTACATATTTTCTTTTACTCATCCAACCGGTTGCTCCAAATATGTTAAAAACATACCCACTTGTAGATATTTTGTGATTAAGATCTCCAATTTAGTATGCATCAACAAATCCATGTATCTCAAACACTCTCCAATCCTAATCTTCCTTAGTAGCACAACCCATAGCTAGTAGTGTTATGCAAATACCTGAAAACCCTCTTTATTGTTATATAACGTGCATTCTCTAGTTTTGACATGTATATGCTCAATACTCCCATTACATGTGCACTATCCAGTCTAATACATAACATTGCATAGTTCAAGCTTCCAATAGCACTGGCATATGAAACACGGGATATTTCCTCTTCATCTTCCTCTATTTTATGACACTAATCTATAGATAAATTTACACCTACAAAAACGGAGACCTTTACTAGTTTACAATTTTGTGTATTAAATCTCTACAATATTGTTTCTATATACTTCCTCTGACTTAACCATAGTTTCATGTTTTCTTAATATTTTTTAATTTCCATGCCCAAGATAAAATTTGGAGCACTGAGGTCCTTCATGTCCCTGACTTTCTAGATGATCTATCTATCATTTTAAATCAGCGACCAATCATCCACATACAAGACCAAATAAATAACATGATCAAAAACTAATTTTAAATATACACAATGATTTTCTTTGCTCCTTGTGAAGCCAATTCCTAGTATATAAGTATCAAGTTTTTAAAACCACATTCCTGGTGATTTCTTTAACTCATACAGGGATTTTTTTCACCCTACATACTAGCTCTTTCTTTCCTTTCGTAGCAAAGCCTTCAAGTCATTTCATGTATATTTCTTCTTTCACATCCCCATATAGCAATGTTGTCTTTATGTCCATTTGTTCTACTTCAAGATCAAAAGAAGTAGCAATAGATAAAAGGACATAATATACGTTAACTTGGAAATAGGAGAAAATTATCACCAAAGTCCATTCCCTCTACCTAGGAATAACCCTTTGTCGCTAACCAAGCTTTATATTTCTCCATTCTGGATTTTATGTTCAATTTCTTCTTAAACACCCATTTTTTGTCAATGGACTTTCTTCTAGTCGACAACTCCACTAGATCCTAAACCTCATTCTTGTCCAAGGTTGTCATTTCTTTAATCGTGGCCTTTTTCTATAGTTTTTTTTCCTCTAAATCCACTACCTCCCTAAAAATTCTAGGATCGACATAAGTAATAAACAAAGTAAAATTTGAACAAAAATCAGTTGGAGTATACATTTTTGGTTTCCTTCTTTCCCAAACCATTCTCCTCAATGTCGGAGTCTATGGTTCTTTTTCTTCTAATTCTTGTTATTCTATAGAGTCTAATTTGTCATCTTTCAATTAAAATTCTATCTTTTGGGGTTCTTTCTTCCTTGGTAGGATTGTTTTTTCAACAACAACTTTAACTTTTCTAAATACTACATCTCGATTTTACACAACCTTATTAAGTTTTGAGTGCCAAATCTCATAACATTTGACACCATATTCATATCCAAGTTGCTCTTTATTCTTGTTTAGAATGAGTGTGTAAGCATCAATGCCAAATACCTAAGATGTTCAAGAAAAGGTTTCTTATTAGTCCGTACCTCGTGCAGAGTGTAATCATCCAATGTTGATGAGATTTATCTATTAACCAAATAACATGCAATGTCCATTTTCTTTGTACATAATTCATGTCATGTACTCGGCACCATTGAGCATGCACCTTGCTTTGTCCATTAGCATCCTATTCATCCTTTCAGCAACTCCATTCTACTGAGGTGTGTATGAAGTAGTCTTCTACCTTGATATAACGTGCTTCTTACATAATTCTTTGAAATGATTCCCAGAAAATTCTCCACCATTATTTGTCCTTATCACCTTGACTTTCTTCTCTATCTAAATTTTCCACAAGAGCCCTAAACTCTTTGAACTTGTAAAGACTTCAAATTTCCTCCTAAGGAAATTAACCCATGTATTCCTTAAGAATTCATATATAATGAGACATTACACATGTATCCACTGATGGAACTAAAATTGGTCCAAACACATCATTGTGCACCAACTATAATATTCCCCTTGACCTCATACAACAAGAGGAGAATCCTACCAAATTCTATTTCTCATATAAACAATGTTCAAACTACAAGGAAAATACCCTCTAGCAGAGGTTATAAAGGAGGTTTTTAGTGTTATAAAATTGGCCAAAATTTTCAAAAAAACATTTGCTACAACATCCATTTTTGGTAACAGAGGTTTTGACGGAGCTTATAACGGAACTTCAACACAACTAAAAAAAACTGGGAATAACTGTCCCAATTGGGACAATTATTGGTACCCCTTTGTATTTCAATTGGGACACTATGTCCATTACATTAAACAAAATGTCTAATTTCACAGACAAATATTTCAAAAAATGCAACGCATTGCCTTGATATCTAAACATATTGATCATCATTCTTCGTCGGAACTGTTGTCACTTCTCAAGCTACTTCCATGACTTGGGTTATTTGGAGGAATGTTTTGTTCGTTGTGTTGATCGTTTTCTTCTTCTTCAAGTTCCATCTACAAACATAAAAATAAAGTATCGTGATTGTATATATATTGGTGAGAGTAGTGAAAATTTCAATATTAAATAATATACATCAATGTAAATCGAAAATAAATGTACCATAGCAAGAATTGACTCGTGAACTATAGACATTCTTTAAAAACCAAATTTCATGCCATATTTGAACAATTCGTTTGTTGGCACAGTTCCATACTTTGTTCCCTGCAAGTTTTATACTCCATAACAAATCATAGATTTAATATAAAAGATTTTTTTTTCTATTAATTATGGACGGAGCTAAGTAAAATAAGATATATGCTTACAAATTCCAAAATTAATTTATGATATGCCAACATATACTGACAACCCATATTTAACCTAATGTCAATCAATTCTTCTGATGGTTCTTCTTTTTATGTTAGCACATGTTTGAAGACATTCAATGATGATTGTTGTAAAACAACTTAAAACATACAAAAATGAAATCTAGTTAAGTTGTTATAAGGAAGTAAAAATTACTCACAAACATAGATATCAACCCTTTTCTTCCTTGTCGTCCTATTTTATGTGTTTAATGGGTTCCATTTTCTTTTCTTTTCTACAAGAAAACACTTGAAAATTAATATTTAATGCTAGATTATTTATTTATTGTACCTAATAGAAAATTTCAATGATTACATATTACATTTGAAGCACGTTTTCGTTGAGATGGCTCCTCATGCGATGCAATTATGTCCATTTCTATGACCATCTCCTTGTACACCTTTTTGGACATTCCTACTGGCGTATTTCTAATTAGCTCGTTCATCCTTTGAGATTTTCATAATCTTCCTGAAAATGTAACATTACAACAAACTATTTAACTTGTATATCGATATATGAAAAGTAAATATAACAAGAGTGATATATATAAATGATTACTTTGTAGAAATATATACATATAATTATAGAAAAACATTTAAAGAAATATTACTTTTTCAATCCTTCTTGTTGTTGTACGTTTTTGCTATTAAAACTTTGACATGTCTCATTAACCAATTCTCTGGAAACTCTTCTTGTAGTTTAAATAAAATTTGGTTCTTGGAATCATTGGATTGATTTTTGTATTGTACGTCGAAATAACATATATACATTTGTTCCACTAGATCCCTCAAAGTTTTGTAAAAAAATTTCCCCCTTTCGTTAACCTCCAACACCACCCTAGATGAGCTAAGGAGCAATTCATTTTCATTTGCATGTTCTAATTTTTTTTTTTAGAACAACATTCATTTTCTTCGTTGTTGGTCCCTGTAGAACATTAAACATATCTGAATTAGTATATTGTTTGAAACATGTTATCTAATATTTTTAAGTATATTATTAATCAAAATTCAAAAAATAAACTCATATTGGATTGACAGTATTTTTTCATTCACCTTATTCATCCTTCTGCAATTTTCCATCAAGCTTTTACGCTCTTCTGGTCTTAGATAAAAAATAATCTTATCGAGCTTCGTCATTTTGTGGCTCTGTGTGACACACACTTAACAATACATATTATCTAAACTTACATATAGTTAAAAAATAATAAATTTTGTAAAGAATTTACAAAGAACTTGCCTTTTTTGCTTTTCTGGATGTGCTATCAGTATTTTTGTTACTTAAACTTTTGTCAGCCATTTCTTATCAATATAAAACCTATACCATTCATTAACATATTTTATAAATAAATCACATACTTTTCAGGTAAAAAAAAAAATCAGGAAAACGGTGCGACTTTCGCAACTTACGCACCAAACGCGGTGCGGTATGTTCTTATAAACGCACCGCCGATACAGTAGAAACATCGTACGGTGCTCTTTGTCAACAAGGATACATGGTGCGTTATATTAATACTAAAGCATTGATTAACATAAACATAAATTAATAAAAAAATTGTTTTTATCAAACAGTGTTTTTTGTCAATACGCGCCCGATGCGCTATACTACAATCGTGCACTGGTGCGCTATTTTTAACAGTGTGCACCAATTAACAAAAGTTGTTTATAAAAAAATCATGCAAGAGCTGACAGGGATTGGGATCCGACTTTGCAAGTGGCCCTACGAGTTAGATGTCATACGCATATATATATATATATATATATATAGTAATACAAACCCTATAAATCTAAAATGAAAAGTCCTAATTGTGAAGTCACATAAACAAGAAGAAGCAAGGGTTTAACGTAAGAATGGATTTTTTTTGTTTTTTTCCTGAAGTTTAATTAAATGTAAATAGGAATAGCGATTGTAAATGATTTTAATAGTAAAATGCACAATAAAATTTAAAATTTTACTATGCATGTATTAAATCTAATAGAAACTGTAAAAAAACAATTATTACAATAAAATTTAACAATTTTACTATACTACATGGTTTTTGCGTGAATCACCAGATATTTCAAATTCTGGTTCTCTAAATAGTGTTGTTGTTAAAAAGTATTTTGCTGCTCCACAGTGCTCTCGTGCTCTATTGCTCTAGGTATGTCTCTCATGCCAATCCCTCCCTGAAAAATTTTGCAAAAATAGTAAAATAATGAATATCTTTTACTATTTAAAGAAATTTTTATGAAATTAGATTTCGAAAATCATTTTCTCAATTTACCGTTTTTTTCACATCAAAAAATTAAAGTTGCGCTTTTTCTTTCCTGATATTCGGTGTGTTTGTTAACTAACAGCACTGGTGCGTCCGGTAATATAACTACACTGGTGCGGTTAACAGTACATTAACACCAATAACAATAACTCCTATTTTAAGGTACTGAAATTACTTTTAGGTATGTACACCAAAATTTATTATTGATTTTGCTCAAATGCATGGAGAAAATCTCATAATTATATCAAATAGACAATTCTTCAAAATCTAGCTTGTTCCATGATATTTCTCAAAGTCCATTGCGGAGTACTCCTTATCCATCTCCAGACATAATTACTTCATATTTTATTTATATATTCAAATCTAATTGAATTTATTTTTTTATCCATGTCAATCAGCTGAATAAAATTAATGTATACAAATTTGTAGGTTCATGTTGATTCAGAATAGATTTTAGATGCACAAAATATTCAAACAGTTCCAAAACATCGGAAGCTCTTATCAGGAGCAGCATACCGCAAGGCACGGTTGGTAGATGAAAATGGAGAGTTGCTTCACCCTGCCAATTGTAACATGCCATCTTTTAGCCACAATCCTAGGACAATGATGGTAATAATAATTGTTTGGTATAATGTATTTGTTTCAACATCGAACCAATTAATCATGCATTGATGTGCTTACTAATTGATATCATCGATTTTGTACTAATCATGTTCAGATATATTTTTTGAAATTATTAGGATTCTAGTGATAATGACTAACTTACCTACCATATTCCATTGCACCGCATAACAATGTCAAATCGAGAGAAGGTTGAATTAAGAGAAAAACTCGGAGAGTAACGATACCAAGAATGGTTGAATCAACCACCTATTCAATTCCCACTGCGTCCAGATTCACCAATTAGGAATTACTATATCAATAGTTGTTATTTACAAGTTGAAAATGGAGGCAATCAAATAGATGTTTGTATGGATGATTACTTAAGGGATATGACTATCATGGAGTCAATGTTGTTAGATGCATTCCAGAACGATGATCAGCTAGGGGATGATGCTCATATCGCTGATACCTTTTTGGAAAGCCTTAAATTTTCTTCCACCACCCCTTTCTTTGGACCTGGATGTTAGTCAAAGTCTACCCAGTTGGGGACAAAAATGTTACTGTACAACTTGAAAGAAAATTTTGGCCTGTCAAATGCATGTTTCTCAGAAATTTGAGGTAATTGACCATCAAGTCCCTTATATTTTGAGAAATATTGTCACAAAATCAACATTACAAATGGTAAATTTTATGAAATTTAATCATTATTGGCATTAATTTACATTTAATATTGTTCGTGACCAACTACAGGTTATTCAAAGATAAGGTTCTTCCAAGTGATAATGTCTTGCCTGGTAGCTGTGAAGAGACAAGGAAATTGTTGAATATCATGCATGTCCAAATGATTGTATTCTATATAGAGGAGAATATGCAAACAAAGAGATATCTCTGAAATGTGGGCATGACAGGTATGATAAATCAAAAAATAAGGGTAAATCATGTGGTCCTCCTTTTAAGATATTGAGGCACATGCCTATAATCCCAAGGATTCAAAGGCTCTTTCATTGCAAATAATTAGCTATGTTGCAGGGGTGGAATGCCTCACATAGAAGTGAGTTGGGAGTTATGTGAATCCCAACAAATTCAATAGCCATGAAGCATATCGAGGATACATGGCTCGAAAATTTCAAGGATGAAGTACAAAGTCTACGACTCAGCATAGCCATGGATGACGTCAACCCATATTCCCTCTAGAACACCAACTATTATGTTTGACCTATAGTAGTGATCAATAACAATATCCCCCCATGGTTGTCTGTGAAGAAACATCTTATGTTGGCTCTCATAGTCCTTGATAGAAGACAAGTGAAGAATATGGATGTCTACTTACAACCACTAGTAGATGAGTTGAAGGAATTATGGGACGGGATAAATGTATACGATGTATCAAGACCCATCACAGCAGAGAGGAGTTTTACGTTGTATGGCATATATGCTTACACGACACATGATTATCCAGACTTAGGAGTTTACTCTGGTAAATTACATGTTTTTTTATTTGTTTATATATGTAAAATATTCTTTCGCATATTAATTATTTAATTTGTTGTAATTGTTCTGATCTTCATAATATTCTTTAACGTGCCATGCATATCGTATACAATAATTTTGCAAGTCGCGTAACAAAATGGTATTATGGATGTAAATGTTGTGGACCTTCTCTAAAAGCTAAATGGTCCAACGACCTACGAAATCCAGTGTATGACTACTCCATGGTATTCCTCCCAGAAAAACACCCTTATCGAAGGGCAACATCTGCTTTCAATGGTAAATGAGAGAGAACCCAAAGGCCTGCAATAACGACACCAATTGAATGGCTTAGATCATACGAGAGAGAGAATGAGAAGGAGTTAATAGAAATGTTTGATTTAGATGGGGAGACTATGTTCAATGATCTAGAATTATTCGACACCTGTGTTAATAAATTTCCCATTGGGATGAAAAGGAAATCTATCTTTTATAACCTCCCATATTGGGATCATCTTAAGATTAACCACTTATTAGATCGCATGCATATATTTAAAAATGTTCCATCTTCTTTATGGAGGCACATATCATCGAAAAAAAGTGACACATTGGTTGTTAGGAAATATCTTATTACTTCAAAAACTAAAAAGAAACATTGCCCAAGACAATTAGAAAGTACAGGATCAGAGGCTGGTCCATAAATTGTATCCCATGCAGGGATCATAAAATATAACTAATTTTGTATATTATTGCATGTGTTTATAACTTTTTTGTGTCATTATCCTTTTTTCGTGCGTGGGTGTGTGAAACATGACTTCCCCCAAAACCTAGGATGTGCCATATCTAAATTATCTTCATTTTTATGTTGAATCACGTCAAAGGAGATTCATGTGGTTAACATTCCACTATGGCATCAAGAGATAGTTGAGATTGTTTGTATGTTTGAGAAGGAACTACCGACGAGTTTCATGGACTTGCAGGTTCATCTTCTAATCCATCTAGTAGATGAAGTTGAATTAGTTGGGGTGGTTTCTTGTTGGTGGATGTTCTTATTAGAGAGGTACATGATGAAATTGAAAGGTTTTTTCAACAAAGGGAAAAACTTGAGGGGTCTATGGCAAAGGGGTACATATCGTATGAGTCTTCCTATTATGCTAGTGAGTACATCGATCAGATCAAAAACAGACCAGGTGTGGTGATTTGGGACGATGAAAGAGATGAAGACAAAAGAGAAGGGGAGCTTCTCCAACGAATGGAAAAGGCACTTGATAAAGAGTAAGAAACTTATAATTTTTCAAATTAACACAAAGTAAATATTCACGTTGAACTTTGATATAATTTATATTTTTATCTCATATGTACTATATGTCAATTTGATTTAATTGGTGAGTGTAGAAATTCAAGGAATCAATAAATTCGTTCTTTACAATTCTGAAGTGACACAATCATGGGTCACATTGTACAAACAAAAGAGGAAGAAATGAGATAGTGACAGGAAAGAATTTAGAATTTGAATGGTAGAAGTGTGCCTTATCCCAATCATTTAAAATAAAATATGCCAATTTTATGCCCCAACAGTTGGGTTGTTGACCAAGTCAGAGAGAAATACGGTGCAACCGGTCGTTACCCGCGTGTTGAAGAGGATGCGCTAAATGTAAGGATTGGGTGTAGCAACTCAGTAATAATATATTTATGTACATTTTAAACTTAATAATGCACCTTTTAAATGTAACATCTATATTTTATATTTTAACAGTTGAGTTATTACACACATAACACTGTGATTTTTTAACATTTTTATACGTGCATTTGTTCCCATCTATGTGGGCATATGGACACCATTTTCACACAGAAAGTGTCGATGATGGACACATGACACAAGGCTGTGGAGTGGAAGTGGAGTTCGATCAATCTAGTCAAGCTAGCCATTGTAATCAAAACCTAATACGATGGACGTTAAGTTACGTCAGAAAGATACAAGAGGTCATTGAAGTGGACTTTTCTTCTTTCCAATGTGTTATTTTTAGGTGCAAGTGGTGGAACACCTTTCTTAGGAATAATGTAAAGGAAGATCCCGATAGTAGGCTGATATGTATCAACTCTAGAAAGATGTGGGATGAAGCTAAGGACCCTTATGTTTTCCCCAAACACTACACTCAGATGTTTTTTTACCCATATGTGTTGGATAGGGATTAGTGGTACGTATTGAGACATGACCCTAGATCAAAACATATTTTTTAGAACAATAGTGTTATCATGCCAAGCGAGCTCGAAGATAATGAGGGTGATCATGAGAACAGAGAGGGATATGGTACATGTGTTATTTCATCATTTATACTATATAAGATAAGTTTTTATAAAGAAGAGGAATTAACCTTGTAACTAAGACTATTTTTTTCGAAACATTATAATATGTATTTTGAATTAATTGGTTTGCGTTGTGTTAATGTTAAATCATTTCACTTGTAATTTGAAATTATGTTGATCTCGGAAACAATGCATTGTATCAAGTTCTTTTTTCATGTCAATTCCTAGAATAATACAACTACTCGATTGCTTTAAATCGTTTTTCACTATATCATTACTTAAATAAATGCACTCTATATATGTGTGTGTGTGTCTATGATATAATCAAAATTAAAAAAATAAATAAATAAATATATGTATTAATATATACTGTTATTTTTTGTATGTAAGATCATAATAAAATAATGATAATTCTCAACATGAATTTATTTGCATTATTTTCTAGACTTTATTATGTTACAAAAATTCATATTATTCTTTATTTATTATTTTACAATTATTTATATTCATACAAATTTACAATTTTACAATTTTACAATTATGGTAATTAACAATATGTACAGTATACATTTTACTTACGGTAGTTATGGTTCAAAATTGACAATTAATTTTCAATTTTATAATTTTTATACAATTGAATCATGACAATACATACAATTACAATTACAATTTTACAATTTCACAATAGAATTACAATTTTACAAATATTTTACATACAATTACAACTAAAATTAAAATTACAATCATGATGCATTCAATTACAAGTACAAATTTACAAATTTTGCAATTTTAATAAAATTGAATCATGAAAATACATACAGTTACAATTACAATTTACAAATATTTTACATACAATTACAATTTTTACAATTTTACATACATTTACAATTACAATTACAATTTTACATATAATTACAATTACAATCATGATACATACAATTACAATTACAATTACACAATTTTACAATTACCAATACATAATATTTAATAAATATTATGATTTAATATTAAAAATAAACATCACGATCATGATAATCATCATACAAACATCATATTCTAAAATACACATTCAAATTCTCTAACATCATCTAATCATCGTGATCATGATCATCTAACAAAACACAAGCATTGTATAACATCATCACAACACAAACATCAAATATACATCTCATGTCAAATAACTGATATCGCATACACATCTATCTGCAAGCACACTAAATCAACATATCTAACATGACCTAACAATATACACATTATGATGAACACCAACTTGTAAATTAAGTACATCAACATGAACATAAAATACATGCACCGTATATATATATATAATGTCAAAAATATACAGTTGTAATAGAACTACATATAAATGTCAAATATCTGGTCGTACTACATCAATATTATAACTAGTACTTGAGGCCTGGTCAGTCGATGGTGCAGCCTCATGCTTAGATGGATGACGTGTCTGCTCAGGAGGTGTTTGTTGATCAGATGGTGTCATCTCAGGAGGTGTACGTTGATGAGTCGATTGTACAGTCTGCTCAGTGGATGGTGCCTACTCAAATGGACCTGCCTGCTCAGTATCAGGTGCCTACTTAGTTGATGGTCATATCTACTCAGGACTAAGTGCCTGTTGAGATGGTGTCTACTCAGAGGATGCTTGCTGATCAGGATTCAATGTTGGTTGCTCATCTCTGGCGTGAGGTGAAGG
Source organism: Pinus albicaulis (assembly GCA_034641835.2). Taxonomy (NCBI): domain Eukaryota; kingdom Viridiplantae; phylum Streptophyta; class Pinopsida; order Pinales; family Pinaceae; genus Pinus; species Pinus albicaulis. The sequence goes on along the minus strand of CM076575.1, from coordinate 900,020,005 downwards.
AGGAGGAGGTGGAGTACTAGAATGATGATCACTCCCCTCGTGATCATGATAATCCGATAAGTTGCTCTGTCGCATGTCTCCACGACGTCTATCCCTCCTAACCGCTAGTAGCCTGGAAGCTCCAACGATATGACGCATAAGGGTCATCATATCACAGGGCATGTCTGTCCAGAGCTCTGTGATCCTACGATCATCTTGGATCTCTCTGATCGTAGCAGTGCAGACTCCCTCATCAACCAGGAGTCGACATGTCGATCGCCCAACACCATCCTGAATCGGATGTTCACCCTACGCCGCATCCTCGCGAGTATCTACACCTGAGGATCAGGTCTGTCACCCTAATCCACAACCTCTGTCATCTCCTTGTCATGATTTACAGGATCATCCAGTGGGGGTTGGAATCATGTCCCCAACAAATGTGCCAATATCTACAAACTATATAGTACACAAAAATAATTAGAATTTTTCATTAAATAATTTAATAAAACAAGTTAAAGAATGTGTTAGAATAAATTTTATTCTAATTAATTAATTAATACAATAAAATGAAACTATATTAATTTAAATAAAATACTAATATTACCTCTAGCATTCGGTGGCTCATCCTATGTGAAGCGGATGTTGGTACACCCTCGCCAATCCAAACCCGTGTACAGACACGGTACCATCATGAACATGTGATCATCAAAACTGGCTAGCAGCTCTAGTGCATCACTAGATATCTTAGCCAGATAGTCGAACAGGTCCCTCTTGGGCATCATCTGGCTCCACATCTGCATCTGTACGTGTAACATTGGCCTACGAGACTGTCGGAAAAAAGTAGGCCTTATCTCTGGAAACCTCTCAAAAAATAAACAAAATAACTCTGAAGCAAAATGAAAATTCAACCTCCCACATGCCTGAGAATGCCATCTATCTAATGCTATGCAAAATTGCCACAAAAAAATGGCAAACCATCTCACAAGTCGTGGCATTTGGGTTAAAGAATCAACATAAAATAAAAGTGGGCAACTAATGCAATGCACGTCACTAGTATAGTGTGCAATGGTCATAAGTAGTAGTGAGAGGCACCTCACCTCCTCTAGACCAAAAGAAGCAATGCGTAACTGACCACCGGACACTTGAAAACTTGCAAGAGAAAGTATATCGTCCCTAATGTATCTCTGGGAGTACGCCAACTGACTCCCTGCTACATAACCGACGGGGACATCTGGGAACTGTGGAAAATCTTGTCCTCTCCTAGATAGGCCAGTAATAAAATAAATGTCCTTAGTGGGCTCGTACCACTAGCCGGGACTGACCTAGAAAGCCTGTCGATGGGCATCCCACCTGTAGATCAACTGTCCCAATAACCCAGTATGCCCTTCAGGGATGTGGCCTCCTCGTAGAACTTAAAGAGGCCTACCTCCTTTAAGAGAAACTAGGTGGGTGTCGTAATAGGAAAAGGGTACAAAAGTCTCTCCCTCTCCCTCTCCTGTGCCTCCCACTATTGAAACGTGTTATAATAGTCCTCCATATGCTCCTGTTGTTCCCTTTGCTCTCTTCGTTGACATCATTGAATGATTCACATATTAAATACATTTTTTTTATTAAATGACAAATGTATTTATTGAAAGAAAAAAAGCATTCGGTGCGCCCAAAAAAACAGTCATGCACCGCTACTAATACGTACCTATTTTATCACGCACCGCATAAACAGAAAATATTTTTTGTGCGGTGCGTTGACCAAACTATCTGCCCAGGGGCGATTAGTTTGGTCAATGCACCACCTGATAGTTAGTTTGGTCAACGCATCGCTTGACAGTCGTACATAATTCTCGGTGCGGTCCGGTAAATCACTGCAATGGACGGAAGCAATGCGGGCAATTTGAGCACCGATGGCAGGACGGCTCAGAGAAGAAAAACTCACATTGGTGCTTGAGAGCTCTAGAGCACTGAATAAGTAAAAATGATTTTTTTTACAACTGGTAATTTTTTATAAATTAACCATTTTTTGGTGCGCTCGATTATGAGACGCATCTGGCGGTTTTATCAATGGTGCACCGCACTTCTTTATGGTGCATTGTATTATTGAGACACACCGGGCCGGTTTGTATGGTGAGCATTGTATCTCAGTGTGCCATTTGATAGTAAGCACCAGTGCGTTGGATTATTGAGACGCACCGGGCCGGTTTGTACTGAGAGCACAGTGTATTGGTGTGCCATTTGATAGTCAACACTGGTGCGCTTTAATATAAAACGCACCGGTGTGTATTATGATTAAAAATGCACTGCAAAAAAAATCTGTAAAAAACCTCCACCCTTTAACTTCATCTAGTGACCTCTGCTACAAATGGATATCTGAGTTATTTTTATAAGGACTTCCTCAAAAACATCCGCTAGAGGGTCTTTTATTTGTAGTGTCACAAACAAAATCTAAAACATTCGCTAGAGGGTCTTTTATTTGTAGTGTCACAAACAAAATCTAAAACATCCGCTAGAGGGTCTTTTATTTGTAGTGTCACTTGTCTCACAAAGCTTTTATTGTAGTTTCCTCTAAAACATTCAATAATACTAAATCTAAGAGACATAATCATATTGTACTATTTTCCTTTCAACCCAACTTGGTTCAATTATCCGTTGAAATCTATATTGGTGCAGTATCTAGATCCAAAAATGCCCACTAACAAATATTCCATTTTGAGGTTCCACAACTCAAAACTCTATCCATTGACATATATATATATATAAATATATATATATATAGTATTACAATGCAATACATATCCTACAACATCCATGCACCACCAATACATTTACCCTAGTATAATACAATTATAGTTCCTTAACTGAAACAACAAAACCATGAGCAAAGCTAGCATCTTCAACAAAACTGCTTTTAGTAAAAATTGTGCCAAAACCCACCAAAAATAGACACAAAAATGGTCCAAAAAATCAAAATCCCTACCCCTGAATCCCCAAGCAAGGGGACTTCCACCCCTTACATGGATTTTATTAATCATAATACCTCTATAAGGCTAGGATAATTTTACTTGAACACTCTACAAAAAAAGGTGAGACATTTCATGTTATGGAATTTGATTGAATCTTGTATACGTTGATTTTTATTAGTCATAATGTCTCTATAAGATAAGGAGAATTGTATCTAAACACTACAAATGAACATGAGATTTTTTTAGGGTGGTTCATGGACACTGGGTGGTTGCTATATCCACAAGAAAATAAAAGTAGATCAACTCTAAGGGATATACCCATCAGCCAAACAAACAAGACATAACCCCAAGGACATCAAGGAGAATTGACCCTATGACCTCCCAACGAGAACTTGACCAACTGAGCTAACCCTTGGGGCTGAACATGAGAACTTTATGACACCAACTTTACAAAATTATGTATGAATTGAAACTTATCATCTTAAGTCTCAATTTTCAAAAAGAAGTAAAACTTAAAACTGTTTTTGATTGATTAAAAGTTCATTCTTTCTAAAAATAAAAGTTAAAAATCCAAGACCTTTAGCAAGTGTTGTGAAACCAGCTCCAAAAATAGAAGAAAAGAGAGATCAATGTCTTAGAAATCAGCCACTTCGAGGGGGCAACCTCCAATACATTACACAAATGAACAATTATTAGATGATACAAATAACAAAACCTCATTTCTATATATAGAAGTCTATGGGGCCACAATGTAATCCTAGCCGACCTAACAATCATAATTTAAGGGCACAATAATAAAAGTATGGGGGTTACAGGGGTACAACAATAACAATGAGGGGTTACACTAACAACAATAAGGGACTATATTAGTAATATAGGGACCTAACATGCTCCTCTCCTTCAAAAAAGTGTTGTCCTCAACGTTTGAGTAGCTCCGAGTGCTTTTGTATAAAATTCTCATCCTCCCATGTAAAATCTTCAGTGGGTAAGTTCTTTCATTTGATGAGTTACTCTGAAATTGATCGATTTCGTAGTTGTCAAGTTCTTGTTTCCGTGACTACTTCAGGTTCCAATATGGTTTTTCCTTACTCATCAAGTTCTAGCAATATTGTTTGAACTGGAAGTTTATCGCCTATAACCTTTTTTTAAGCATGAAACATGAAAAACTAGATACACTCACGAAGAAGCAGGAAGCTCCAATTTGTATGCCATAGTACCAATCTTTTGCAAAACCTTGTAAGGACCATAGTACTTTGGCGATAATTTATTATCCTTCTTAGCTTGCTTGAGGGACATTTGTTTGTATGGTTATAGCCATAAAAATACCCAGTCCCCTCATCAAAACTTCTCTCACTGCGATGTTGATATACCTATTGTTTCATTCGATTTTGTGTCAAATTTAGGTTATCCTTTAAGAGTTGGAGAACTTCTTGTTGATGCTCGATGTGATCCTCCACTGCTTGAACCCTAGAATTTTCCCTTAAAAAAGATGTGATGGATGGTGGATGATATCCATAAAGTGCCATAAATGGGGTCATTTTTGCTGCAGTATGGAAGGAAGTGTTATACCACCATTCAGCGAGAGGTAACCACTTGACCCATTGTGCTTGCTTATCAAATACAAAACAACGAAGATATCTTTTCAAACATTTATTCACTATCTCTGTTGACCATCGAATTGAGGATGATAAGATGAGCTATGAGCTAGTTGAGTACTCAAAAAAGAAAATAATTCCGTCCAAAAATTTCCTATAAAAATGGGATCTTTGTCACTTACAATAATCTTCGGATTTCCATGTAGCTTTTGAATTGTTTCCATAAATGCAGTAGAAAATGTACTCGTTTTAAATGGATGAGATAATGCACAAAAGTGTGCATACTTGGTAAGTCTATCAACTACCACCATGATGACACTCATTCCTTCGGACTTAGGTAAACCTGTGATCAAATCCATTGAAATCTCCTCCCAACGTTGACTTGGAATGGATAAAAGTTGTAGAAGACCTGGGGTTTTAATTGTCTTAACTTTATTTTGCTGGAAAACCAAACATTCTGCCACAAACTTTTGAATATCATATTTAAGGCCATCCCAAAAAAAATATTTCTTCACCCTGTGGGAAGTTTTTAAAAATCCCAAGTGTCCTCCTAAAAGAGAAGTGTGCAATTCCAAAAGAATCTTTTGTTTTAGTTGGGAATTCTTGCAAATATATAAGCGATCTTTGTACCATAAGGAATCATTTTTCCAACTAAATGTATCAGATGTACTAAGATCTTACTACAAATTTTGAATGAGAGTCCACACTTCTTTGTCATTTTTCCATTCCTCCCTTGCTTCGGTTATCCAATCTAGTTGGATAATTGAAATGGCACAAAGCAATGCTTCCACCTCTTCATCATTTCTCGACAGTGCATCTGCAACAACATTTAGCTTCCATTTTTTGTAGATGATTTCAAAGTCATAACCCAACATCTTTGTGACGCATTTTCGTTGTTCTTTTGAAAATAGTTTTTGTTCCAAAAAGTGTTTAAAACTATCATGATTAGTATTTACCTTGAAGTGTTTTCCCATTAGGTAAGGTCTCTATTTCTTTAGTGCATGTAATATTGCCAACATTTCCTTCTCATAAATAGTCTTTTGTAAATACTTTCCTTTGATTGAACGACTTTCAAAAGCAATGGGTTTTCCTTCTTGCATTAAAACAACACCAATTCCATTTCCTGAGGCATCACATTCCACAATAAAGGTTTTTGTGAAGTTTGGCGTAGCTAAGACTGGTGCTAGGCACATTGCCTCTTTAAGATGTTCAAAGGTTAGAAGCTTCAAGAGTCCATGAAAATGCATCTTCTTCAATAATGTTGTTTAGAGGTTGAGGTGTTGTGATTCCATAATTTAAATAAACTTGCGATAATACCCTAACTCGAGAAATCCTTAACCGCTTTATGGTTAGGACTTTCCATTCCTTAATGGCTTTAATTTTGTTAAAAGTTCACTTAACACCCTCGTGAGATACAATATGACTCAAATATTCCACCTCTTGTACTCCAAAGAAACATTTGGATGTTTTTGCATATAATTGTTTCTCCTGCAATAGTTTGAGCACCCTTTCAACATGTTGAACATGATCCTTCCAAGACCTGCTGTAGATTAGTATATCATCAAAAAATACTAGCACAAAATTTCTAAGGAAGGGTTTCAAAATGGAATTCATCAACCCTTGAAATGTAGAAGGTGCATTGCTAAGGCCAAAATGCATGACCAAAAATTCATAATGACCCTCATGAGTTTTAAATGAAGTTTTTAGAATATATTTAGGCTTCATTCTAATTTGATAATATCTTGAATGAAGATCCAAGTTGGTAAAATAAATTACTCCATGTAATTCATCCAATAATTTATCAATCACAGGAATGAGAAATTTATCTTTAAGTAGTGAGCTTATTGAGCTCTATTCTTCTAGCTGAAAAAGCATGGTGACCATCCCTTTTCCCAAACACCCAGTCTGATGACTGAGCAGAGAAAGCCTTTACTAGGGTTGGAACTATATCATTCAACATTTGCACAATGTTAATTTCGCTTCTTAACACATCGCAGGAGTTATTTGTAGGCCTGATGTTTGATAGAACACTTCTCCTAATCAAATGCATGCAAAAGTAGTATAATCATGATTCATTTAATAGTGGAAGTCAATTAAATCAAACACCTTGAAATTTTCCAAGACTTTGAGATCTAGAGAAATAAATGATTTTGATGTTGGAACTTCTCCGGTGAGCATAATTGTAATTACACCCCGTTGTTCTTTCTTCAGATCTTTGTCATGACATTAGAGCTTATTATCTTTCCTAGCTTCCCGTGCCTCGTAATTTGATTTCACATTTCTTCCAAAAAATTTCAAGAAAAGTTCTTGAAAATTAAAAGCTATCGTCCCCAAAGATTGTAACTATTGTACTCCTAGTACAACATCAACACCTTTCATTGGGATGGAAAGCATCAAAATATTCAATACATATTCCCCCATGGATAGCTTGATATTATGGCATTTTCCAGAGAAATTTATAGTTCCTCAATTTGAAACCATCATTTGACATTTTGGTGTTGGGTATAGGAAACAATTCAATTCCTTTGCTACCTTACAATGAATAAAATTATGGGTACTACCCAAATCAATTAACACTATTACCTTTTTCTTCTTGATATGTCCTTCTATCTTGAGAGTTTGAGGAGTGGTAATTCCTGCCAATGCATTACATGATATGGTCGGACTCATTTCTTCTTTTTCTAGGGTTTCTTCCTGGTGTATATCCTCTACTTTTGAAGTTTCTTTTTCATTTTCTTCCTCCTCTTCACAATCTGTGTAAAATAATTTCTTGTTAGCGCATTTATGACCTTTAGTGTATTTGCTATCACAATTGTAGCAAAGCCCTTTTGCTATTTTTTCTTCCAATTGTTGTGGTGTCAACCTTGTAGGGTGTGGAAGTCTAAGAGTAGCAACACTTCCATCTTTATAGATGTGAGTGGTAGGCTTCTTTGTCGACATATTTTTACATTCAATTTTTCTTGCCAACCTGAATGTCTTCTCCAATGAATCAGGCTCCCAAACGCAAACTTCATGTTGGATGTTATTCTTTAAAGTCCCTATGAAGACATCAATCTTGTGTTTCTCTGGAATATCAGTTACCCTTATATTCAATTTTTGGAAGTCCTCAATGTGCTCCGCCACTGAACTCTTTTGTTTGTGATTTATCAATTGGCTAAAGAAGGTGTTGCTCTTTGTATCCTCATAATGTGCTATCATTTCCTCCGTAAAAATTTACCAAGTGACAATTTTTTTACAGGAGCAAAGCCATCGATACCATACAAATGTATTTTGTTCTAAATGTAAAGTTGCAATGTGTGCCTTTTGTGTGTTTTGCACATTATTGAGATCAAAATATTGTTTCATTTGTAGTATTCATGTTACGGGATCATTTCCATCAAACTTTCTCATATTCATCTTTCGAATATGGTGGTTCTTCAATTCAACATTAGAGTTTATGAAATCACGATTAACATTTATTTTGTTCTCATCATGAGTTCTCTCTACTATCTTTTCACCATTAGGAATCATTTCTTGTATCAACTTTGTCAAACCTTCGATGTTTGCTTTTAGATCATTCTTCATGTTTTCCATGTTGTCTTTCATTTTTTCTTTCATGTCCTCCATCTTATAGCTTCCACGCCGTCTATCTTAACTTCCATGTCTTTCTTCAAAACTTTCATTTCATTTTTTGTTGCTCTTTGCGAGAGCAAAATTTGGTGCACTTACTCTTGTAATTTTGATAGATCATGTTGCAATTATTCGTCTTCATGAGTCATATTAGAGTATTCTGAGGGCTTAATGCTTAATGGGCGTTGAATTTTATTTAGGAACCCAATACTGAAATATATGTTCAATAGGCCCTTGAAATCACTTCAAACTGATTTTTTTACACAAGACTTAATGCAATTCGAAAACAAATACACACATTTTCCTTGTTTTTGAGAAGCTCGATATTGAAACTGAATTATCTCTGTGATTTCGGATCTTCAATATCTGAAATTTTGCCCTGAGGTAGCTCTATGAATCCTCTTTCGAATGCCACAGGTCTGGCCTGATTTGGATTATTCAAGACAAAGTTATGTCCAATTTCCCACAATGACCAAATTATGGACTGGTTCAGTAGAGCGAACTTGTAGGACTTGCCATGTGTCATTGTTTTGCTTCTTCGGCTCTGAAATTGATAGACAAGAAACTACAATCCGTGTACTTGCAGTCACAGTCTGTGTACTTGCGGCTACAGTCCGTGTATTTGTGGCCACTTTTTACAACATTCCAATCCGATGCTCAGAGAAAATTATAAATATTTTCCCATGATCACCTCTTTGAGATGAAATTCGGGAGCCTAAAAAAACCCTAACTTCCACAGATCATATCTCTGAAAATATTGCGAACCAAACTCTGAAATTTTGCAACAATGTTCCTCAAAATTTCGACCTCGCGCTCTAAAAATTTCAGCTTCTGAACTTTCGTAGAAAAAAAGTTATAACGAAAATACCACAATGACATGTTTGGAGCAGCCAAACCCTAGAATCCAAAGCTATGATACCAAATGTTGTGAAACCAACTCCAAAAATGGAAGAAAAGAGAGATCAACGCCTTAGAAATCAGCCACTTCGAGGGGACAACCTCCAATACATTACACAAATGAAAAATTCTTGGATGATACAAATAACAAAACCTTCTTTCTATATATAGAAGTCCATTGAGCCACAATGTAATCCTAGCCGACCTAACAATAATAATTTAAGGGCACAATAATAACAATATGGGGGTTACAAGGGTACAACAATAACAATAAGGAGATTACACTAACAATAATAAGGGACTATACTAGTAATATAGAGACCTAACAACAAGAACAAAAAAATACCCCTTACAACCCACCATTAGGTAATTTGTATTTAGATTCCTTGAAATTACAATGGACAAATAAATTATGATAAATTTTGCCACATTCCAAAAAAATCCAAAACAACACTACCCTTACAACCAAATGGCTTTGGCCTATCAAAAGAGATAGTCACTTAAGTGCCAAATAGCTCTTGCCTAACAAAATAGATGGTCATTTGAACCAATTAATTGTTGATAGATGAGTGACAAAAAAATTGCAATGTTTGTTAGGTTTTTGTTTAATCATGGTTAATCGATAACTTGTTGGAGTAATTCGAAGCCCTAGATCAAACCTAATGGCTGCCACTATAACACCAAGAACATATACAACAGCTTGTAAACCAGAGATACAATAGCTCTTGCCTAAGACTCCATGAAGGTGAGGGAGCCTACTCCTTGAACATTATAAATGTTTGTTGGTTAATAAGTACATTACCACCCTTTTGAAGAGCAAGTAAAAGCCAAAACATTACCCTCTAATTATGAGATGACTATTAATCTAATAAAATATCAATTAATAAACCACCACAGATTTATGTTTCCCCTTCCTACATAAAAATATAAAACATCAAAATAAAAAAATTACAAAAAAAAAAACACTTGAAAACTTTAAAAAACCAACACAGAAATATTGCCACTTCGGTTTCTCCATAAAATACAAACACCATGAAATATTTAAATACCTACACTGCACTTTGAAACCAAAAAAAACCTAAATTAAAACCACCCAACAAAAATAAAAGATAAACCAAAAAAAAAATTAAATTTCTTTCTCAGTCCATTTATATGGCAACTTTTCAAAATTTCATATGAAACACTTATACACCTACATCAAAATATATTGAACCTATATAGTCTAAAAAAGAATTCTAAAATGAATCATGTAGTCTAAAAAAAATTCTACCTATATAGTCTAAAAAAGAATTCTAAAATGAATCATGTAGTCTAAAAAAAATTCTAAAATAAACCACATTCGATGGTTCAAAAATATCAACCAGACTAATGATATGATTTATCATTAATCAGGAAAACAGTTTCAAAAATCACCCTCAGTACATTTCTATGGACACTTTTAAACGTTGATATGTGAAACACGCAACCAGCAATATTAGATATACACACCAAAACACCTCTATCAAAAGATATCGAGCCTTGATAGTCCAAAAGTCTCCTGGAAAACTTACGGAATATTTAATTGGTTTTTTTGGGGAAAAGGTATGCCGAGAGATTTCCTAGCCCTATCAACAAGGGCTGTTGGAACACAATGTCTGGGCGAAGTTACTTGATTAAAACCAAAATTTCAAAAAAATACATAAGGCTTTGCAAAGACATTGCCTTACATAAAATCAAAAAGACTTCGCAACAAGATTTATTTGAATTGGATCAACAAAGCTCTGCTAAAAAAACAACTTGGCAAAATCAAGTAAAATAGATAAGCCCTGCACCAACCATCATTGTACTCTTCATTGAAATAGTCATCCTTGGCATCCTACAATGCAACCTATGAATTAATGCAAAACAGGGAAGATCACTCACACTATGGCATTCGGTCATCTTAGTGTAAGGGTTGAACAAAATGATAACAAAGAAATTTTCAGGAAAAGAAACCATTTTATCTAAAGTCTACAACCTACATATTTGAGTACAACTCAAAAATATTATTCCCAAGGATTCTATAGCAATAATGGAGTAACCATTAGCGACAGAACTAAAGCAGTCTTAAATTCATTACAGCTCCACTGATGGGAGAAACAACAACATGTAGACACTGCAGGAAATCAACAAAACCAATTTGCATATTCGCATACAATTTAACACCAACCTTTACAAGGATTTAATAACCACGATATGAATCGTGATGTCCCAGTATGTCAAAATCTTCAAGTTTTCCTTAATGAGACTAACAAACTAAAATTTCTGTATTACAACAGAATTGACTAGTCCTGCCTCTTCTATGGTCTGCGTCAGATCATTCAATGGCTTTGGAGGGAAACCCATTGCTTGGAGTTGATATGCCGTAGCACTTCCAGGCCTTGCAGCATCAATGAATGCCCGTATATCAGCAATTGTGTGATGGTGATTGAAGCGAGCCACCATACGTGTCCCATCAGATAAGCGAAGTTGAAGAGATGTGGATGGCTTAGAATCATCCACTGTGAGACCTTCTGAACGCCGACCAGTCGTTGGCTGTACTGTTGAAGGGGCACTGAGCTCAGGAGCTGATGAGCTGGAGCTACCGAGTGTTCTGCCAAGACCTTGAAAAGGCACATATGTTGTCTCTCGGACCTGCATACATTTAGTATAGTAAATTAAGCTTAAGTATATTTTACTGATCATGAGGCTGACAGCATCAGCTACTATATTACTAATATGAAAAAGAATAAAACATGCGATAGTGATTACAGACAAATTTTTCCACAGCCGCAAAGCCACTAACATTTGACACACTGAGACAACATATCTAGGACAGTGATTTGATCTTTATCGAGTTTAAACGTCATTAATACAATGTATGAAACAACTAAATTCCCCCATTTCACAATTTAGTAGAACAGCACATGCACGAACACCATAACCTTCGAAAAATTAACACGCCATAATTGGGCAATGGAATGAAAACATACAGGACAGTCTTCATCCCTCCTGATCAGATTGACATGTACCGGAACCCTCCTGTCTGCTGGCTCCAATTCTTTAGGGCATTCAGACTTCTGGATACTCTGCAGAAAAGCAATTCAATGCCCATTAAAAAATGCAGTGTAGCATGAAAATCAGATTGTGCATGTTTGAACTGACATAATATGCATCTTTCATCATCGAAATAAAAATGCTAGCCCGTACTACTTGACACAGCATTTCCATTTAGTGTAACCATAATTGTCAAAAAGACATAACTGGAGCAAATGCCACTTGAATAAAAATAACACTGAAGCACAATACCAATTCTAAAATCCAAGTTCTGCACCCCTGGCATCATATAGAATGCTTCAAGAGAGGTCTACAATTAGCTAAGTAATTGGACCATTAATAGGCCATAATGGATTAAAGTTGTATAGATTATTATTATAATACTTCAAGAGCTTCTCCAAGCACCACGGGGGTAACTGCAATCCATTTTTATATGATATGTGACACGGGCAGAGTTGGTCATCAATATTACCATACTAGCTGACAGTACAGTTTCAGTTATCACTTCTCTCTAAGCCTCACTTCAGACAGATGGACCTTGTTTCAGCTGAAGTGTGATGATGACACCTCGAGCAGGAGGGGACTTAAACTTTATCCATCTAGCACTGCAACTCTATATCTCCAACTTACTACAGTCTACATGCATGAAAGTACACCCGGGTGATAAAGCTGTGGCATTACACAATCTGTAGACTTGATGGTTGAACTCCCTCATATAAATGAGCATGAAAGAATTGTCAAGAATGGTTGGATTCTCGAAACCCTATATATTGCAAAATTCTTCCTCTGTGGCTACACAACAGAAGCAAAGGCATCAGATAAAAGAAGAACATTTGAAGGAGAACAATGTGTCCAACATATTAACAAAGGTTAATTAACGTCTCTTTCACAAATGTACTTCATAATCTTTTGACCAAGATGGCCAAAGCAAATTATAATTTTATTATCTTACTGAAAAGAATTTATAACTTTATAAATCCCCAGAAAGCCATATTAGTGTAGGGCTAGATCCACGTGCCCTGGAATAAAAAATGGTCATAGGCACCAAGTGCTCTGCATCTATGTTCAACTTTTCAAGCAACATTGCTTGCATTGTTTTGACATTCAGTAAATATCACATCCAGCTCTCCTGGAGGGTAATGTGATAAGTACACCAAATATGAAGCCATTTATAACATGATTATAGTACAAAGGCAAACTGATTATGATAACAAATAGAAAAGAAGCCAATAACCAATATCAGATGCCCAGTTATATCAAGGCATCAACTTATATATAGGTGATTGCTCATAACACAAGAGTGATCATCACTTTGAAAACTGGAAATTTGGTTCCAAAGGCAATATGAGCTTGGCAACACACGAGAGAATAATAAAGCAAGTGGTCGACCACAGGGCATGTGCAAACAATAAAGTATTATAATAATAATGATCATGATGAATATCTGCATTCTCATGATCATAGTTTTAAAACCCGGTTGGGTTGAACCACTACCCAGTCAAACCCACTGTTTCATTAGGCTTGGAGGTCAACCTGGTCAATGACCGCGGTTTGGGCAGTACCAAACTGGCATGAACTGGTTTAAAAAAGCCAGTTCCATCATATTCATAATCCAGTCAAGTCATTGAAAGTTCAGATGCACATGGCTGTGGAGCCACACAGAGTGGTTTAGGGTGGCTGTGAGTGGTTTTTTTGGAAACTAGGGGTTGTTTCCCTCCAAAAACAGCCCCTCAGTCTTAGAAAGTGATGATATTTATGTAGCTCCAGTTGATGATCCCATGTCTAGTAGCGATGAACATGTTAATCACTGATATGTAGGCTTGTACTAGGCCAGTTTCCCAGTAGCTTGTAGCATTGTTTCTGGACTCTAGAGGCCATTGACAGCCACATTGATTATGTATTTTGTTGCTGATGTATTGCATTCAGTGTCATTTTGATATATTCACCCCTCCATGGTATATAGATGAGCAAACTTAAAATATTTTGTCTTTAACGGTTTGAATCATAGTTTTTTAATCTTAAAAATAAATTCTTCATTAAAACTTATTTATTTCATGTACTTTTTTAATGACCAGTTCATTGAGATCTGAAAAGTCCAGTTTTCCTGGTTCCAGTTCAAAAACAGGTTTGATAGGTGGTCTGGGTCGGTTAACATTTCTGATTTTTAAAACTATGCTCATGATATTTTAGTAGATATCTACCTTCCCCAGCATAAATACATACCTCCAAAAATGGTCCATTTTCAGGGTCTTCAATCCTCCTTAAAGGGCCATCGCCAACAGTAAATCCATTTCTCCAAAACGTAATGTTGTGGACGACAGGTTCTGGCAGTTGAGGTGCAGTCGGTGCACTCTCTCCTGAAAGCAACCTTCCAGTTCCGGAGAAGGATCTTGAGGTAGATGATGGTCGAGGCTGGTCAGCAGGCCCTTCCAAAGCTCCAAGCTGTCTAGCCCGATTGAAAATAGCATCGATATTGCTGTTTTCTTTGGATGGATCTTGGACAAGCATGCCACTGCAAAAGAAAGAACAGATTATACTACAACATCACAGTTATATGAAACTACCAAGAAATATTTTGGGAGAAATGTACAATGCTAAACAATAAAAAGAAACATCAGAAATAATACATCGGGGAGCCAAAGGGAGTTAACACAAGCGCTCCCTCCCAACAAATGCTAATAAGGCAAGCATGTCCACTTTGGCTCCAAAATTTAAAAAGTACATCTATCCCAAATGTTTTCATCCTGACTAATAACTTCATAGACAAGTAAGTGAAGTGCAGCTTTGTCACACATACAACACAGTTACATGATCTTGTCTCCATAAATATTCATAAACTTTGGCCAGCAATGTTTAGAATATCACAATCAAATTTTAGGAAGAATTTCAAGTGCTATGCACACAGAAACCTGAGAATTCTACAATTTACAACTTCCAGATTTATTTCTCAAATTTGGAAGTTTAAATATAGAGCACAAGGGCCCTGCAGTATCATACTGCCTCAAGGTTCAGTAAGTCTTAGAGTTGTGATTGAGATCACTGGCTTCATGCTTTACTGACAATAGATGCCTCGTGCAGTTGTACATAAATGATTTCACCCAGAATCATTGCAAATATCTTTTGCACATGCTGCCATATCACTAAAAACTTTGCAATGAATATGGAACAAAATTGTAAATATATGAGATGAGTGTTACTACTTGCAAAGTCCTTGTTCATGTTACTCAGACTGGGATTAAATTGCGACAGGAGGCAATTTGAGAAATTTGATAGAACAAGAAGAAACTTCCGCAAAGGGCACATAATTAAACAGAGCAATTAATCAACGTGAAAAAATAACATACTGAAGACAAAAAAAAAAAAAAACATTGGACTCACAAGCCAAGCATTCCAATGAAAATATAACTGTTCCAACTTTGGGAAGAAATTTTAGTATGAGAAAAAATAGCATAGAAGGTTGAATGCCCTAAGTATAAGATCCATGGCAAAGACAACATTGGCAGCAATTCATCTAACGGAAAAAAAAACGAATCAAGGAACACAGCTATTAGCTGAGTTTCAAAAATATATATTTAGAAATCAAGTTCTTGGCTGTGCATATATTATTCAATTATACTACCATATAAACTACACTATACTAATCGAAAGCATGAGTCTCTGGGGGCTGTGTTAGTGTGATTCTCCTGGGAAGTAGACAAATCAAGCAGGGATGAACACCACAGCAATTAAGTTTTGAAATTCAACAGATAACTACCCCCTTGTATGCGGATTCCGAACAAACGTGATTTGTAGAAAAGTGTTACGATGATAATAACAATTTATCTGTAGAAGGAACTTCAATATCATCCGATTTTAACAACAGAATTTTCAGAAGGAAATCAGAGTTACCACCACATTGTTTGGAAATTAGACCCCAATTTCCATAGTTACAAAGCTACAAAGATACATGAGGTGTGGTGAGTGACAACTACAAGAGAGCATCTCAAAAATGTCAACGCAAAGGATTATGCAAAAACACATAAATACATACGTTAAAAGATATTCACATATGTCTCAAGATATAATATAGAAATATAGCTACGATATTTAAGTAGTTAAAGAACGAAAGGATAACAAGCAATTCAGATCCCACTACATTCTTTAGCAATTGAATACTTGGTCCACTGCTTTATTACAAAGCTAAAAAAGCGAATGACTGTGGCCTCATATTTTGTCGTTTTTCTTTTATCATTTTGAACCCACATCTCATGTCCGCAAAATTCCAGTTAAGCAAAAATTCCGGCATTAGACTAATTAGGCGCAGAGCAAAAATATAGAAGAGTTTCAAAAAGAAAAAGGCCAAATAGTGCTTAAAAAAACAGATAGAGAACTAGAGATCACCCGAGATTCACGATCAGACATATACCAGGCCGCTTCACATTCACTGCAAATCTCATCGGCAGTTTTGATAGAGCAAACTACCACAGACTACGAACCTATCGTAATTTAGATATTATTTTAAAACCCCGAGCCACAGATCACCTATTGACAGAAAACCTAAAAACCCTAAGCCGTCATTGATCAACAAAGCTCACACAAAAACTGTCTAACATCAAATGCTGAAGAACCTAGGCACCCCCGACAATCGGATGACAAAAACAAAACCCTAGGCATACCTCTTTTCTCCACCAGTGTAATACTCCTGGGGACCGTCGGAATCACTGTCGGAACCAGAACCAGAAGGGCGATTGAGGTCGGAGAGCGTCCTGATGCCGCCACGGCTGCTGGTAGCCTTCGCCGCTTTCTTATCCTTTCCAGCCATTGCCGGAGGCGGTTGTAGGGGCGCAGGCTGGAAACGGGTAGGAATAGGAAGAGGTCCGGGGTTCAAAACCGGCAGAGTCTCGGCGGCGAGCGGCGAACCGGGGACAGGATTATCACTACTGTTGTTGTTTTCAAAGAAAGAATGAAGAGCCGAATCAAGCTGCCAGTTACAGCTTTCAAGAAAGAAGGCAGCTTCCTCTGGCGTAGCCGCTGTAACGCCACAGAATTGCTGGACAAGCCCTGACTGTTCTTGGAAATTTTCCATTGGTATTATTATTATTTATCTCGTACCTCTCAAATGGTAAATGTCTTTGTCCTTTGCTCCGACGCTCACCGGTAGTTTTACCTTATGGTTCCTCCTATATGCGAGGATTGATGAGACTAAAACGGTTCCTGTACATGAAGACTCCTTAAATACCCGTAAAAGAATTTGAACGGTAGATGGCTGGTCTGATACTTACTGTGGCCTTTTTTCTTAACCATCAATCAACGATCTTGGGGTATAGTCGACCTGAACTAACTATCATTGCCAGTAGCGTGGCGTGGACAGAGCTGTGTCCAACGGTTCATCGAAGTTATTTATGAATTTGGGTGTAAATTTTGCCAATATTGCAATTTTTCTATTACTTGTGCCTTTAAAGGGACAAAGTATAAATTTGGGTGTAAATGTGCCAATATTGGAATTTTTCTGTTATTTGTGCTTTTAAAGGGGCTAACTTAGTCTTGGGTGCAAAGTCTTTAAAGGTGCTAAGTTACCTTTGGGTGCAAGTTTTCTAGTGATGTGATAGTACAAATATGCTATCCACATTGGGGACTTTCTTTATCGTGAAGATTTTATACAGAAGTGCAAAAAAGGGTAATTTGTTGAAGTATTAATGGTGTATGATTAAAAGAAGATAGGGTTTGTAATTTTTTTGGGGATTGGATTTAAATTTTAGTTAAGATTATTAGAAAAGGTTTAGGTTTTGAGTCTTGTAATAATGTTATAAAGTAGGTTAGGTTTTGGCTCACGGTAATAATGTCATAAAGTAAATGAGTCTTATATTTATTTAAATGTGTTTTTAAAATGTAATCATTTTTCTAAAATTAAATATATTAATTTAAAGGATTTTCTTAGATTATATTGGTAATAAATTAGTTTAATATTGAACTTAACTTGGACTATTTTAACACATTACTAATTTTCATAATTTAAAAAAAAAATTAAACTCTAATTTTTTGAAAGTTACTTATTTCAAAAGTTTTATATAAAAGTTTTTGGAGTAGTTCAATTGGTGATGGTCATGTAAATGAAGTATTATGTGTGAGAAGGTTCATTGTTCAAATCTTTCTGATTCACCTATGTGTGTGGAAGGGGCATACGTACGTGCTTGAAGGTTATAATGGTAGTGATTGGAATTGACCTCTATATCATTTAAGAAGGGAGATTTTTCTGGATTTACTGAAGGGTAGGGCACGTAGCGAGTATTAATTGTGAGGAGAGGAGAATAACCTACCTATTTGATTTCTGCAAAGTAGCCTGATGGATGAAAGGTGTAAAGTATTGAAAGCCCGTGAGTTGGGTCGTGCACTAGGCTGGTTGGGGTTGGCGTAGGAAGGGTTCGGCTTTCCATACATGATAGAGTTGAAGAAGGATGGATGTGGTTCCATGATATATAGAATCGCTATCACAATTGGTTTAGTTCTCCTACTTTACTGTGCCATAGTTGAAAGGAGGAGCGAATGTAGCTTCGTCGTCATATGATAGGATTGGGTTGGGTGATTCCCAAGGATAGAGATATAAGGACTGCTTACATCACGATCTCACTAACGTGGTTTCCATATGAGGAAAACTTAGGTCATTAAGGCCATATATTTGTGAAAGACAAATATCCCAACTAACGAGTTGCCAATTCCTCTAGATACAAAAAAAGACTTATATAAAATAAAAAAACAAATAAAACATAATAAAGTTTGAACTCAATTCATCATTCTTATAATTCCCCACTTTATCTTATATCATTGGCATTTTACTTAGACATTATATGTTGTGGAGGATAACAATGGTCTAAGTGCAAAGAATTTTATGTAATGGTTTGTATGTGCATAACATTTTAGAAGGGTTTCTAGTTATAATGAAACTTTATTGTATCATTTAAATTGTATTGACTTGTCACATATTTTTCATTGTATATGAAAAAGTTTAAATTAAACTCGTTTTCACACTATGTGTTATAATATTTATTTTGACTTGCAAAGTAAGAAATAGTTGATGAATGTCAGCGCTCATATTATGAAGTGTTAGTGGAGATGGCAAATCGGGTTCCTAATACAGGTCACTCATGAGGTCATTTCAATTATTACATGCACATTGTTGACCTTTATTAGTATCTAAAAGCATTGATGAGTAGGGTGATTATAGACCAGAAAAAGGTTTGGGAAGAAATCCTCCTCCAGTTGGATGAACTCCAGGTGTTGTCGCGCCTATGAATCGTAGACTCAGTAAAATTGAGGCTCACCTAGGACTATCTCCTGCATCAAGATGATCACTAGACAATACCAAGGACCATATCTTAGTGAGGCCTATGGCTCCGGCAAATCTTAATTGCACTTT
The DNA here is from genome assembly GCA_034641835.2 of Pinus albicaulis. Classification (NCBI taxonomy): domain Eukaryota; kingdom Viridiplantae; phylum Streptophyta; class Pinopsida; order Pinales; family Pinaceae; genus Pinus; species Pinus albicaulis. The sequence continues at coordinate 900,000,524 of CM076575.1, read as the reverse complement.
TGGTTAGCTAGTTTTTTATTTCCTAGTCTTAGTTTTATAAGTTTGTGGATGAGTCTCTATATAATATTTATTCAATCTTGCTGCAAACTCAACAAACTCTTCATTTGGTTTTTTGAGAAACTCCAATTATGTATTTGGTTGGTTTCTCTACTGATAAACCAACACAAAAATATGAATTTTCATATAAATGTTATTTACATGAATGGAAAATTAACCTCATATAATAATAATAATAATAAATTATTCTAACTTATTATTTGTTTTTTTGAAAGTTTTTTTTTTTTTTTTTAATTATCTTTTCTGGATTTTATGTTATTGGAATTTGTTTAAATATCTTTATTAAAATATGTCTCCATTTATTGTCCGTTTAAGCATTGACTAAAACAAACCATCTAAATGCATGATGAATTGGTTTTTTCCGTAATGGAAGGGAAAATTGATAATTTTTGTTTGAATTCTCATAGGAATCATTTTGGATTATTGAAATCACATATTTAATATGTTAGCATTGCATAATTTAGGCATGTAAGGGTTTAGAACTTATTTTCACATTAAAAACAACAATTTCATGTGTCTAAAATTGTAATTTCAACAAAGATTGCTTAGTCAGATTTTCATGATGACAAATGGTAAAGATCAAAGTCATAAAAAAATGGCCTTCTTATCTAAAAGGTCTCATATTGGTTGAAATCTAATGAATCATAGATTGTGATTTCTAAGCAATCCATTATTTGATTTGTGTCACTTACCTCTGAAACCCTAAATTCATATTTATCAATTGTTGAAGTTGCATTCTCTACATAGTGAGATATGACTTTTAGGGTTCCAACCAAATGTATGTGTATTTTTAGTGAGCTAGATGATTAAAAGCATGTGTTTTCTTTTTTAAAAAGCAAGTTCAAAATCTAATGGAAGTATCATATATACCTTTTTTTTTTAAATATTTCCACCCATTAAAATATGAACCTAAATTACATATATATATATATATTGCACAAGAGGTGTTCTGGTTAGTATGGGAGAGATTTTATAATGCCATGTCTTTTCCTATTAATATAAAAATAAGATAAAATAAAATTAATTAATTAATTAAAATAAATTCAAGGTAAAATAGTCAATTTACCATTGGCCATAAACCATGACTTTGCCAATGGTATTCTTTTGGGATAAAAGTATTGAAGGAGTACTCCCCAATGATATTCTTTTGGGATGAAAGACTAAAGGAGTCTCTCCCGTCATTTTGTGGATGGTAAACCTGGTGATCCTAATTACAAGGTTTAGTCCCAAGGGAATGAGTAAAACCTGTGATCAACAAAAACTAGCAATAATATCAAAAAACTTCACGATAAGACCACTTGAGCTAATCCTTGGGGATTCATTTTCCTACCAATCTAGGTCTATCTTAACTCTAGATCTACCAAGCCTCACAAGGCTCAAAGTGCTTGAAAAGTTAAGCTGGATCTAGGCTAATAATATTTTGTATCCCATGTCGCTATATAATCTCCTTATTACTTTTTAATCACAATTTTTCATATTAATTTTTACTACTAAGTATGATAATTATGAATTCTCCCAATATATCCATCCTAGATTCATTTTAACTTGGGATTTATTATTAAATGCCAAGACAGATCAATTCTCTTGAGATGGAAACCTCTTTTAGAGAGAAATCTCGTTGTTTAAAAATACCATGAGAAAATCTGGTGCAGGGGTAAACCACAGTCCCCATTTCCTCTTAAAAATGCATCCTAAATTTCCTTTTCCCAAACTCCACAATTCTTGCATTGTTTTATTTTCTTAGTCTGGCTAATTAGATAAATATTCTGAGGCGTTTTAATATCTCAATCTAATATTGAGATATTAATTCAAAGTTCCTTGTTTGGTTATGGAACCAATATATGCCCCTTTGGAGTCAACGCAATCGGACCCAACGATCATACAACGTTACTTGGCCACATCAATCATATATATTCGACCAATACTGTGGACCTTGGTTGACTAATCACCAAGGCATTGCGCCATTCCACTTATTTTAAAACCTCCAACCAAACCAAATACATGGACCGTATGGATACTCCACCCAAGGTTGGACTTATAATAAAACACAACCGGTTTCCTCATAGAAATTGAGCTCCATTGTCATTACCATACGGTGGCTTGCGTGACTTACAACCATGGTTATAAATACATCTCGGTCCACAAGGTTTGACCCAATTCATTAAGATTTATTCCAGCGATCAACACCATACATGTGGGGCCGTCGACCAATTAACTTTCCCTGCCCATCAACGGTTGTTATCACGTCACATCGCTTCACTTGATCCAACGGATATCACTCGGCTGAGATGCACAAATGATAATGCGCGATGAGATTGGTATCGCTAAACCACTTCCTCCACGTGTCACCCATCCTATGGAATCGCTCCAAATTCTGAATTGCCGCTTATTCCGCAAAGGTGGTGCGATCAAACCACTTTTACTGTTCAATTCAGTCACAGTTCCACCTCTAACCTTCTAGGTTCCGTCGAGCTTTCTTTTGTTATGTTCCACCTCTGCCCTTCTTACTATTTCTTCACTCGTACTCCACAGGGAACTCAACCGACTTAGTTGCCCATAACCTGTCACAGGCTTTATAGCACCATCAGAGTCCACTTACACGGGATTCTCGCTTTGTATTCCACTGCACCTTTACTCCATTCAACGCTGTTAGCTTAACACAACCATTCGACTCGCCTTTCCCTTATACTAATTCTGACAGACAGAGCTAAAATGCCCTGTATACACACAGCACGTCAATCAATTCCTTCGATCGTATACAGGCTCGAGTCATGGTTCCCATTGAATTCCTTCACGAAAATCACAACGCTGGCAATTTCCTTACTCGCTTAACTCTTTCCTCACAGAGTGCCTTCACACATTTTTATACAGTCACTCGTGCAACTCAAAGCCTGACACACAACATTTAACCCGATATGTAATAGTCCCTCTAATGGTTCCGTTCATAATTCCGAATTGTTAGTTTGTGTTCCATCGAGAGTTCAACGGCCTATACACACATAACTCAGTCACCGAGTTCCGTGTTGGTTGCAGGGATTCACAATTCCTTCATCAGGAACACATTCATATATTACACTTACTCAATTCAATAAAAGCATAGACAGTACTGAAATCAATCCACAACATTGATCTCATTTTACTAGTTATACATAACAAGATATATAAACGAGCCATCGCATTCAGCCTTAAGCATAATATCGAATTTATTCACATTGATTCTCCCATTAAATACAGAGCCTCGTTCAGAGCTCTATCACAGTTTCAATTTACATTCAGTCTTATATTCTGCTTGTGGAATTCGAGCCAGTCACACAGGAAATCAAATCAACAAATTCACATACAGGACTAAATCACAAATGTACAGGTAGCACTAAACAGATTCTTTCATAACATATACATGGTTTACTTACAAAAATTTATGCCTAGCCAGATCTTCCGATTCGATGGCCTCCCATTCTCTTATTACTCTACGTAGTCCTATGCAGGTCTTCTGTGCAGGTATATGCACAGGTCCCTCGACTCTGTCACAGAGGGTTATTTTTATACAACTGCAATGAATCGATTCAATTCCTCGATGACTCACAGACCCTTCAACTTCCTATAGTTCCAAATTAGACTAACGCTTCCTATGCCCACTAATCATTCAGGTAGTTACATTTTCCTCTCTAATTAACTAAAAATAACTCAATGATGAATAATTACATAGGGGAAATAAAACATGAGACCCCCCTTATGTTTATTTATGTACAAAAGTTGTTCTGAGCCTAATGCCCCTGCATCAGACTCCCTAGGTTAAAATAGTTCATGATCTCCTGATCATGTGCTTCATCTTGATTTCCCTGGATCCCACACTTGTTCTGCAACTAGTTATCTGTTGTAGTGTTATTCTTTTGCATTCCTCCTGGCTTCCATATCTCTGTCTACATCTTTGCACTTGCTATGCCCTCATGGTCTGTGAATGTCTTCTTCTTGCTGCTGTCCTTTTCTGAGGCATCTTTTGCATCAGTCTTCTTATAAATTCAATTTCCCCGTTTAATAATTCCTCTAACTGCAAGATGCTCACTTCTATTTGCTACATTTTCATCTCTTTAGTTCTTACTCCTGCCCTATTCACCACCCCATCATCCATACCCTCTCTGCAACAGTAAAATTATTGCTCCCCTGCAGGCAACACTCCAAGTAGTTATTGTTCTGGCATTCCACCCTCTTCTCTGGATGCTTTCTACAGCCACTCTAGCCATTTCCTTTGGCCAAACAAATCATCAATATGCTGCAACTCAAGTTCAACATCTTCTTCTTATGTTCTGAATGTTTGCAGCAAACATCCCAGCCCCTTGTTTTGTGCTTGTATCTCATTGTCAGCATGCTGTAATTTCAATTCAGCATGTTCTTTTTCTTCCGTCTTGGAAATCTTCAGCAATTGCCTCCCTTCTTCTTGATTTACTTCAAGCTCTTCCAGCTTTGCATTTTCACTTTTTGTCAGAGTGAAACTCTGGTTCTCCACTGCTGTAGCAGCCCCAAAAGCCTGCCCTACAGTCTTCTCTCCAATATTCTCTTGGCTACTCGAATGAGCCAATTCTTCTCTGCTATCACCAGAAACAAAGTTCTGCATATGAGACATGACTGTCTCATCCTCATCCTTCAGCTACTCATCTTCGTTCTGCAACAACTCATTTTCTTTGTCACTTGTAGAAACAACAAGTTCCTTCACAGGAGGCATGATAGCCTCACCTTCCTCCTTCTACAACAATTCATCGTTCTTCAGAACAACCCCAAAAGATAGATTGTTCTCTGCCATGGCTGTCAATACAGTCAATTCATCAGTTCCAAAACCCCAAGACCCAATGGTCCCAACTGATGACTCAATCATCAATTCTCTTTTATCTTCATCCCATGGTGTCTTCACATTCTGCAACCCCCAATTCTGAAATTGAGGTTTTCTTCCTTGCACAGGATCCTGCTGACTCAGCATACTCTCTATCAGCTCAATTTCTCCATTCCATGGTTTAATATCTTCCACAGAATTCTCCTTTTTCTTCGATTGACTGCCCCATGCTGTCAACTTATCTCCATCAGCATCAGCAGAATCTGCATCCACAAAGCAATTGTTAACACATAATCCACAAGGCCTCAGAGCCTTTCCTTCCTCTGTCAGCATCTCAGTATGTTGTCCCACAATTCTTTTCTTCTTCATTAGCACACCAGAATGTTGATTCCAAATCTTCAAACATTTCTCGAGACTACCAGCTAGTCTCTCTTCTGCATCATCCTCTGCAAGGATGTCTTTCGCCTCTAGTTCATAAAAATTAACTTTCTCATCTTCAATCATCTTTGTCCTTACCATCTGAACACCTTCCCTCTGTGGTTTTGTCCTTTTCTCCAGAACACTTGATTCATGCCACAATCTTGGCATCTCATCACAATCTTCTTTATCTTCTGCTGTCACTATCTTCACAACCTTCCTCAGAATGGAATTCTGATTTCCCATCCCTGCAAAGACTCCAGCTAACTGTCCATCATTCTCCACATGGCCATTTAATAAAAGCAATCTGTCATTATCAACATTAATGACAAACTCATCATCATCAACCCCATTGAAACAATCTCTTCTACCAAATAAGGAATTAATGAATTCCTTCTGTTGCAGTAACACAATCTAATCTTCATCTGAAAGATACTCATCATATCTTGCTTGGCAACAGTCAGCTTCATTCATCACAATCCCATCATGTGAACTGTCTTCATCAACACCTGCATTCACACACAACTCGTCAGATGCAAAAACATAAGATCTCATGGTCTCATTTGGTGATTTGATCACCAAATCTTCTTGTTGTTCCAAGTCTTCCACATGCTCCAGAGATTCTCCAATGGTCTCTTCTTTAATTTCTTCTAGCTGTCCAACTTCCAGCTTCTGGCCAATATCATAACCTAAATATCTTCTGCTTCCAATATGTGGGAAAGAAGAATCTTTCTCTAACCGTGCATGGACATCTTCAAAACATGTAGCTTCTCCAATTTCTTCCTCAGTGACGACATCAACAGTTTTCTCTCTCTCACCTGTTGTCCCTGCAAACATACAAAATATGTCAGATGTAAGGCTCTTAGACCCCTTGGTCCCACTTGAAGCTTCAGTCTCCAAGTCCTTCTCCAGATACTCAATTACTCTGAGTATTTACTTCTTCTTCTGAGCATTCATCATCTGCTCCTTCTTCCTTAGTAGCCTCTGCCACTTTATTTTCTTCTTCATGAGCCAACCAACTCTCTGAATTTATTCTATCCTCAGTTTCGATTTGTTGAACTCTTCCTTGATCTTAGCAAATTCTTTCCAATATTCTTCATCAGTGAGTCTCTTCCTCATGACAATTGCTTCGACATCTTCACTCACTCTTCCGTTGTGGCTTCTCTCAGAACCTCTGCACTCTCTGTTGTGGCTGTCAGTAGCCATCCTCTCTTCCAGGAGTTCTTTACACACAAGCTGCACTAAGCCTCTGCAATAACAAGCTCTCTTGCTGCAACTTACCTCACCAATCCCTTCCTCCGGATCCGACTTTTGGCAAGTACTGGTCCCCTCTCTGCTGGAACCTTCTGAGCACTCTCTTTGCTCTCTAGGCTTCACTCTGCAACTTTCTCAAGAACACCTCTGTTCTTCCTTCACCCAACCTCAGTTGGGAATCTTCCAGGTTCTGCCACACTCTTTCTGCACTCAGAATCCCTTGTTGGACTCTGCTATCACTTCTCTAAAAGCTTGTGATTTTCTTCTGCTGAGATTCTTTCCTCACTTGCTTGCACCCTGTATTCTGCAAAAAAATTCTTCCAACCAGAGTTCAAATAAGGCTCATCATCTTACCTCTCAAGATCCCTGACTGATCTTGCTTCTGCTTTCACCTGCACTGCATCTATCTGCTGCAATCTTCAAGACACTCTGTCTTCAACTCCAGATTCTGTTCATCTAGAGACCTTCACTGCATGTCAAATCAAGTCTGCAAATTTTCTGTCAAATAGATGTAAACATCAACTTCCTCACTGTTCAATACATGTGCATTTCAAAATAAACTTTTCAAAGAGCTAATTAAATTCTGGCTCTGATACCACTTTGGTGCAGGGGTAAACCCATAGTCCCCATTTCCTCTTAAAAATGCATCCTAAATTTCCTTTTCCCAAACTCCACAATTCTTGCATTGTTCTATTTTCTTAGTCTAGCTGATTAGATAAATATTCTGAGGCGTTTTAATATCTCAATCTAATATTGAGATATTAATTCAAAGTTCCTTGTTTGGTTATGGAACCAATATATGCCCCTTTGGAGTCAACGCAATCGGACCCAACGATCATACAACGTTACTCAGCCACATCAATCATATATATTCGACCAATATTGTGGACCTTGGTTGACTAATCACCAAGGCATTGCACCATTCCACTTATTTTAAAACCTCCAACCAAACCAAATACATGGACCGTATGGATACTCCACCCAAGGTTGGACTTATAATAAAACACAATCAGTTTCCTCATAGAAATTGAGCTCCATTGTCATTACCATACGGTGGCTTGTGTGACTTACAACCATGGTTATAAATGCATCTTGGTCCACAAGGTTTGACCCAATTCATTAAGATTTATTCTAGTGATCAACACCATACATGTGGGGTTGTCGACCAATTAACTTTCCCTACCCATCAACGGTTGTTATCACGTCGCATCGCTTCACTTGATCCAACGGATATCGCTCGGCTTAGATGCACAAATGATAATGCACGATGATATTGGTAGCGCGAAACCACTTCCTCCACGTGTCACCCATCCTATGGAATCGCTCCAAATTCTGAATTACCGCTTATTCCGCAAAGGCGGTGCGATCAAACCACTTTTACTGTTCAATTCAGTCACGGTTCCGCCTCTTACCTTCCAGGTTCCGTCGAGCTTTCTTTTGTTATGTTCCACCTCTGCCCCTCCTACTATTTCTTCACTCGTACTCCACAGGGAACTCAACCGACTTAGCTGCCCATAACCTGTCACAGGCTTTATAGCACCATCAGAGTCCACTTACACGGGATTCTTGCTTTGTATTCGACTGCACCTTTACTCCATTCAACGTTGTTAGCTTAACACAGCCATTCGGCTCGCCTTTCCCTTATACTAATTCTGACAGACAGAGCTAAAATGCCCTATATACACACAACACGTCAATCAATTCCTTTGATCGTATACAGGTTTGAGTCATGGTTCCCATTGAATTCCTTCACGCAAATCACAACGCTAGCAATTTCCTTACTCGCTTAACTCTTTCCTCACGGAGTGCCTTCACACATTTTTATACAGTCACTCGTGCAACTCAAAGCCTGACACACAACATTTAACCCGATATGTAATAGTCCCTCTAATGGTTCCGTTCATAATTCCAAATTGTTAGTTTGTGTTCCACCGAGAGTTCAACGACCTATACACACATAACTCAGTCACCAAGTTCCGTGTTGGTTGCAGGGATTCACAATTCCTTCATCAGGAACACATTCATATATTACACTTACTCAATTCAATAAAAGCATAGACAATACTGAAATCAATCCGCAACATTGATCTCATTTTACTAGTTATACATAACAGGATTTATAAATGAGCCATCGCATTCAGCCTTAAGCATAATATCGACTTTATTCACATTGATTCTCCGATTAAATATAGAGCCTCGTTCAGAGCTCTATCACAGGTTCAATTTACATTCAGTCTTATATTCTGTTTGTGGAATTCGAGCCACTCACACAAGAAATCAAATCGACAAATTCACATACAGGACTAAATCACGAATGTACAGGTAGCACTGAACATATTCTTTCATAACATATACATGGTTTACTTACAAAACTTTCTGCCTAGCCAGATCTTCCGATTCGATGGCCTCCCATTCTCTTATTACTCTACGCAGTCCTATGCAGGTCTTCTGTGCAGGTCCCTCGACTCTGTCACATAGGGTTATTTTTATACAACTGCAACGAATCAATTCAATTCCTCGATGACTCATAGACCCTTCAACTTCCTATAGTTCCAAATTAGACTAATGCTTCCTATGCCCACTAATCATTCGGGCAGTTACATTTTCCTCTCTAATTAACTAAAAATAACTCAATTATGAATAATTACATAGAGGAAACAAAACATGAGACCCCCCTTATATTTATTTATGTACAAAAGTTGTTATGAGCCTAATACCCCTGCATCAAAATCCATGAATTAGAATTTGAAAATGTCAAACAAAACAATTTATTTTATTTTATTTTATTTTAGCCAAATCAATATATTAAACATTACAACATTTATATCATATTTGAAAATATATTTCAACACAATTATAATTTAATAATCACATTATTTAATATTCACTACTCTTTATGTTTAATAAATTATTCAAAATACTACATTTCTATGTCAAAAAAATTTACATTATTATAATAAATAATACATTCAATAAACTTACTATATTCATAAAATAAAATAATTTATATTTATAATAATATAAAAATATTTTATTTTATTTTATTAATAAAAATAATTTCATATCATTAAGACAAAATTATTTTATTGATTTAATATCTCATTCAAAATACTACATTTTTAACTCAAAATAATTTGCATTATTATTGTGAGTGGTGCGTTCAATGAACTTGTTATATCTCAATTAAAAAAAAAAAAAAACTTATTATTACTAAAATAAAAAAATTATGAATCTCTTGATACCAATTTTTATCTTAATTCTTTACCCTAAGTTTTAAAAAGAAAACACCTCAACGAAATAATTTGAGATAAAATTTTTATAAATCTCGAGATACCAATTTTATCTTTTAATTCTTTACATTAAGTTAAAATATATATATATATATATATATATATATATATATATATATATATATATTGAGATGACTAACATTTTAAATTTCGTTCGTTAAATAGTTCTTTTAAATTTCGTTTGACAACTCTCCTTGATATTATTATTATATAAAGGACATGGTATGCTTTTTTTGCCCAAGGAAAAGGTGGCAATAGTCTATATTTCACTTCCAATAAACCACATCACCAATGTGACCTACATATAAATTTAAACCATTAAAATTAAGCTATAATAAATACTTGTCATTGAAGGGAATCTTTGTTACACATCTTTTATTTTCAGATAAAGTAATATTTGATTTATATATATAATTAAAGATAGATTTGATTTATATATATAATTAAGGATAGATATGATTTTTCACAAAGGGGATTAAAATTAAATTTTTTTAACCATGGTAAACATTTATGACTTAGTAAGAATAGGGAAATTCCAATTCAATTGGAGTGGAATGACTGGAATTTATCTTAAGGGTTTTTTACTCTTAGAGTCTTATCACAAGGGGCCAAATATGTCTCTTGAAACTGAGCTAAAGTGGATGGGAGAACAAATCATGCTCCCAACCACTTGATTGAATAACTCAAATTGATTAAAACTAAATATTAATAAAAAACACATAATTTTATTAAAGATAGTTTTAATGAATATAAAGGATAATTGGTTTCTTTTTAATATTAGTAAGATAAAATTATGTTTTAATTTTGGAGTAAAATTTAAAATTGTATTTAATCAGCGAAGTTAAGAATCTATGTCTTCTTTGGGGATTGATGATTCATAATAATGATAAGTTTTCTTCATAAACAAATATTAATTGCATCAAGTGGGGCATTTTACATCCTAGTATGAGAGAGATGTGCAATTCATTATGTGCGCAACTTGAAGTTAACATATAACATTTTCAAAAAAAAAAAAAAATCAAACTCTATCATAAATAAAATACTCTAATGTCCACCTTATGTAAAATATTTTTATATCAACTCTATATATTTGTGGGAGTGGTTATGTGTGATTCTTTTTGTGCTTAACACAGAGTTAACATATCACATTTAAAAAAATATTAATAACAACAAGAATAACTTTAATGTGAGCTATAAATAAAATATTTCAATGTCCACCTCCAGCTATATATATATATAATGGTTAAGAGCATGTGTCTTTTCCTCATAGATCATAGGTTGATATCTAAAGGGGGATAGAGTATGTATGCCTTCGTAGAATTTAGCCATCACATAGTTATGTTGAGGTGGGCCCCTTGTGACCTTAAAATTGGATTATTATTATAAAATAATTGAAGTAAAATCTTCTTATTTTGTGGATAGGCATTTTTTACATCCTCATGTAAAAGAGGTGTTATTCTTTGAATGCTTAAGATAATGTTGACACATAGCACTTAAAAAAATTATTGCATTGAGAGGTGCTTTATGGAAGAGGTGTTGTAATGTCCTATAAAAAAGAAAAAAATTAAATTTAAAAATAAAAATAAGCATTGAACCATGGTATTGACCCATGGTACTCTTGTGGAGTATAGCCTATTTAAAGGGGAAAATACTAACCTGAATCTATCTTCACTCTGGATCTACCAAGCATCAAGAGGGATCAAATCTCTTTTCATTGTAAAAAAGGTTTGCACCTTAATAAATTTGATCCCTCTCAGTGCTTAGTAAACCTAGAGTTAAGATGGATATAGGTTGGTGTGTGTGTGTGTGTGTATAATTGTGGTGCAATAAATTGTTAGAGGATAAAATAAAATAAAGATATTATAAGGAGGTGATTAAATCTAATATGGAATACCATCCAAGATGTCGCATCAATGGCCTCAAGTTTGTAGGGGGACAACTTACTAGTAGGAGAGGGCCCAAAGGGGACAACCTTGTAGGCACTAGTGGCTACAGGAATTTGCAGGAAAATATAGGGCACTTACTTCGAATCTTATTCAAGAGGAAATTACTAGAGCAGGGAGTGAGGTTCCATCCCACGGATCCTCCCTTTCTAAAATTGAAGTGTTAGTTGAATGGGTCGATTGGATCCTTGATACAAGGCAAACCAGAGTGATTTTCACCTAATATATGTAGATTATTGATTTATATTGGAAAATGAATTTTATTCTACGACACAAATTGGTTAATAGACAAGAGCATAAGGACTATGTCCTCCACTCACTGGAGTGTCTGCATAGCCACTTGAACACCATGGATCGCAAACTAGTGTGGATTGAAAAACACCTTAGGCTACCTCCTATGGGTAGCACTGCTCAGGAGAAGGCCAAAGCTCCTGTTAAGATTACAGTTTCTTACTCGAAAGCCTCAAAATAGCATCTCATGACACTAATTCACATGTTTTTTGTTGTTACTCTTTGTACTTAGTATATCTCAAGACAGTACACTGGTTATAGCGAGTTTCCATATTTTCTTTTTTATTTTTGGCATCTCATTCCTCCCTTAGGAGGATTATTTTTCGACTATCATTGAGTCTCCCTAGAGAGAGACTGAATTTGTCTATCTATCTCATGATGTAATCTCTTATTTTTAAAATTACTACAATTGTATTCACCTTACAAAAAAAACTCTAATATAGAATATCAAAATATCTCTATGTTCTAGCTAGTGGAAAGAAAACAAATTTGCATGGTTAAACAAGAACAAACTCTCATGTGCTCCATCGTGAAACTAGGTGTTTGACAATTCCCAAAACATCGTGGGATGCAAGAATTTGTTATTGTTGTCACACTAAGAAGGTTGATTATGAAAAGTGATTTCTCTTAAAATTTGTAGCATATACCCAAATTAGATATCAATTCCAAAAGATTTGTCACAGTCACCAACCTTCCTAACCTTCCAACTAAGGAAAACTTTGGTGATCTTAGAACAATTATTTTAATGCTTTTCAAGCAGAGAAATAAAATTTTAAAGAATGTCAAGTACTTCCTTACCTTCTTAGGGTTCAATAAAGCGATTTTGGTCTCAATGGATGTTAATCATCATCGTCATCATATGTATGTGTTGACATATGTGAATACGTATATGTGTACACACACAACAAATACATCTTAGTTTCAATTATATCATGTGTCGAGAAGAATCAAATCCCTGATGGTAAAATTTCTTTTAAAATTGAAAAACTTGAGTAATGATTTGCACCTTAAAGAACTTGATCCCATATGATACATAATAAATTTACAATTAAGGTGAATCAAAACTAGTTTAATAACTAATTTTATATTCAAATATTAATCTTTATTTATCATTTCCCCTTTTTCCTAATAATTTTTCCCCTTCTCCCCCATTTTCTTATAACATTTTCCTTATAATCATGATTAATTCTACCTCTAATACATCATATGTTATTCTCTTTATTTATTTATTTTATACATTTTTATAATATTTAAATATTAATTTTTATTTATCCTTTTTTCCTTTTTCTAACAATTGTATTACCTTCTTCCCACTTTTCTACAACTTTATCACTCCATATTGTTACAAATAAATCATATACCTTCTAATAGCTATTATTTTTTTTAATTTACTTTTTAATTTTCTTACTTTTGTAATATTTAAATATTATTCTTTACTTATCTTTCCAATTTTTCCTCACATTTTTTTTTTCAACAACTTTATTACCCACATCTCTTTCCATTCACAACTTTCAACTTTTATAATTCTCAAGATATGGCTAGGTGGATTTCATAGTGTGATTGCTTTGGAGGAAAAACGAGATATAAATTTCACTTAATTGTTTAACGTCTTTTGAGACTTAAAAAAACAAGTTTTTTAGATAGCATGTTACTACAATATTGTTGACAACATGTTGCAGGTTGGCAATCATTCTTTTATCCAATATTAAACTTGGCCACGAGCTAGGTTTAGCTTAGTTATTAAAAAAAAAAATACACATATATATAATAAAGGTTAATAAGGAATGATGTGACTAATTTTTAAACATAAAAAATAATTATTTATTTTCTATCATTTCATTTAAGATTTTTTCATAAATTAAATTCACCACTCATGACAAACAATTTCACACACACATATATATATATATATATATATATATATATATATATATATTAGTTGAAGCTAACATAACATCACTTATACTTCCCTACTTTGATGGTTATGAGTTTGTATTAGCTCACATCAGCACAACAAGCTTAGAATTTGACATTTTGTAAAACATTTTTTTAACACATATTTGAAATCTCATTATAAATTTGGTACGTTAAATGTTACAAGAATAAAAATGGTTGAATCATCAATTTGACATTCAATGGTTCTAGTAAGCCATTATAGATTCTTACAGGTGTAGTAAATAGTGTGGGTAACTCTTTGACACTTAGCAACGACAATGATTCATTGAATTTTTGCTACTTGGTTTGGAATCTTAATTTTAGACCCAATTTTATTGATAAATCATTAATGGAGGAGCTAAACTTAGAATTTGGACAACAAAATCAAGGTTGTTGTAGTGTTTGATTGGATTATTAATAGATCTAGATACAAGCTCAAGAAATACATGGGAAATTATAGAGGATTTTGTTAATATTACTTCTACTAGGATGGAATGGATTTTGTAGTTATCAATCCAAATGAAAACCCATGCAAGGGAAAAGTTACTAGTTTCATTTCAAGTTGCAATAAAAACAAGGGCACTTGACATTGTTTACCTATAAGCATTTGAGTAACTTGACCCTTCTTATTTTACATCACACCAATTTATTCAACAATTTTAGTTGATACAATTATGCTTCAATAGTTCTAGACTCGATTCCATATCCAATTAAAGGTCGAATAGATTTTTTTACTTGCACCTGTTCTTTTTCCTACTTTTCTCCAATAGAGTTGGTTCTCCCATTGTTTCACTAGAATATCAGTGGCGGGGAGGGACAATGTGATTTACTAATGACGTGGATAGATATAATGAACCACCCATTTCTCAAGGGGAGGTATTTAACTCTTAACTAAATGGATTAAGGAATTTGAAGCTAAGTGAGGAAGGAAAAGCATAAAGGGTTTTGAAGCATAAAGCCCAAAGATAAGCATGAAGCTAGGGTAGTGAGTAAGGTATTGTTAAAACCATATCCTCATATATCAAAGAAGAGGAAGGTCGTGTTTTATTCCAGTGGCAATCCTAGATACTCAACTAATCATTCAAAGCATCATTTGTTCCATTGCAATCTCTCTTTCATTTCTCATATCAAGTGGATAGATTTATATTTTCCAAAGAGCATCTAGAAGGTGTTTGTATCGATATCTCGATGAAGATATCATAGACCTAAAAATCAAAATTTAAATTTCTCAAGGAAGGTATCTATATCAACCATTTTCTGACGTCCAAGCACACATGAGAGATATTGGCTTTGCTTACTAGTTAGTAATAAGCAACTTGAAATAATCTTCTGACATTTTCATTATTCTCTATAATATCACTTTGACATTCAGGATGGTATTATTTTGACATAGATCTATTTTAATGCATGTTATATGAAGTAATTACAAAATTATAAGTTTTCATAGTAGGGGTTTTCAATTACAAGATCATATTTTTATGATCCCTAATTCCTTCCTTCCAATTATGTATAAGTTTGTAGGTTACAATTTATGCATAATACACCCTCTTTCTTCTAGAATTGAAGTGTTAAACTACTCCAATTCCGCTATATTCTAATGAATAATAATATTCCTCACCCCCACCTCTTTTACATGTGTGCGCACACACACACACAATACCAAAAAAAGCACTAGAGGCTCAATGCTATGATATGATCATGGAGATTTTAATTAACTTCTCCAACCACTATAGAAATAGGTTAAACACTAAATATCGAGACTCAACTTCTAATTTCCTACTAAAATCAAGATCACTCTAATTTCACCTTTTTTGTCTAGAACCTAAACCATATCCTTTGCCTTCTCATTCTTCCCACCATCTTCATCTTCAATATTGTTAATGACACATTCCTTGAAGTAAGACCATGCCAAAATAATAAAATCAAAGGTTATGAGAGTGAATAGGCCACCCTCTCCACTTGAAATCATATGATCACAATTTAAATAAGATGAAAAAATTGTGATGGTGAAATTCACAAATAACAATACAAAATATAAAATGAAAGGAATGAAAAGCACATGACCATCATTAATTTGTCATTTGACAAGCCTAAAGGATATGAAATTCTAGGCTTGCAGCACAATAATGTTTATGTTCCTAATATTAATTTTCAAATATTAAAGACTTACAAATGCCAAATCCAACAACTTCAATGCACACTGATGTTAAGCTCCTCCTAGTCTAAGAAAATGCAAATATGATATAATTGCGCTGAGAGCCGCTCTACAACCCAACATAGGGTACATGTGTAGATGTAATGTAAACATTTGACGTGTTGGAGCATAAGCCACATGTGTAGATGTAATATGAGAAATGTAATGTAAGTAAACTTTTGAAATGCCTGAGAAATGTAATGTAAGTAAACATTTGAAATGTCCCAGTATATTTGCCAATAATAAAAAAAGAGGTATTGTAAATAAATAAAAATATAAATAAAACAGAGGTATTGTAAATAAAAAATAAAACATTTTTTTATACTTACTCCAGGTATGGTAAATAAATAAAAATATAAATAAATTGGAGATATGGTAAAGAATTATAAATATAAATAAACTAGATGTATGGTTAATAAATAAAACCTCTTTTTATACTTACTCTAGAGGTATGGTAAAAAAATATAAATATAAATAGACTAGAGGTATGGTAAATAAATAAAACCTCTTTTTATATTTACTCCATAAACCTTTTTACATTTATGAAAACTAAAAAATGAGGTTTTATTTAGGTGAAGCCTATGGGCCAAATACCATGGAACAAATTATTATTAATACAATGGGTTAAATACTATGGGCCAAATACAATATTTATAAAAGAAGTATGGTAAATAAATAAGTATAAAAGAGGTATACAAAGGTATGGTAAATACATAAAAATATATCAAATATGATTACAAATCAACATTTAATTATATACCAAGTCTATGGGCTAAATATCATGGTAAATAAAAGAGGTATGGTAAATAAATATAAATATAAATAAACTAGAGGTATGGTAAAAAAGAAAACCTCTTATTATATTTACTCCAGACTCCTCTTTATATTTAAGAACACTCAAAAAAGTTGTTTTATTTAGGCGAAGAATAAGGGCCAAATACCCTAATTTTAATATTAAAATATTACTACTAATATTATTATTAATTATAATAAATTTGGATCCTAGAGGTTTGTATTTGAGTACACTACATGCATTGACTATCTCAGGTACACAAGTAAACGTAAAAGTAAAAGTAATGTTTAACATTTAATATTTAAAATTTAATCTAATTAATCTAATGTCTGCCCTAATGAAAAAACACTTCTCTCCCTAAATATATAAATTTAACACAAATAAAGTGTAGAATTGTATTTGTGAGGAAGCATCTCTGTGACAGTGCTAAGGTTGAAATAATATTTATTTGTGATAAAGGATTTCGGGAGCTGTGGGGAGTGGAAAATAATATTTGTGGGAAAGGATTTCTTTCTTTCTTTTTTTTGTAAGCTTAGGTGGTACCTTCTATTTTCTATTAATAAATTCGGGTAAAAGATACAAAACTAGACGTCAACTTGCCCACAGGAAACCAGGTATTTTGGCCATCAGAGTTCAAAATAAGTCAACCAGAACATAAAAAGTCTTAATAAATGATACCAAATCTGTCTATACTAGATATCCAAGTGCATAAACCATATCATGTACAAAAGGTAAGAAGCAGAAGAACCTTAAACACAAAATGCAACATAAAAACAAGAGAATTTTAGTCCTCCTCAAAGTCAACAGGTGTTGGAGCTTTGGCAGAAGCTCCTGGTAGTTCAATAGGAACTTGCTGCATTGCTTTAATCTCCTTCTCTAGTCTTCCAAGTCTCGTATATTGATGAAACTGGCGTAAATTAATTTCCTGAATATTCCTATTAATATTCGCCAGGGTCGATTCCAGCTTTGTTTCCAATTTTGTCTCCGCTATAGACATAACAACTTTGGCTAGCAAGCATTTAATTATCCAGTAAGTGCGAACAAATTGTTGAAACAGAGAAGTTCATCCCTGGGTATGCCCAAGATCCGGAGTCACAGTCTGCATATCCTCAAAAACCGTGTCATCCTCCAAATATATATTATCCAGAATCTCAGATTCCCAACCATAGATGCGACCACGAACTGAATTGGGGATGTCATTCATGAAGGTTTGAACTAGTGGCTCAAGGTGCTGCTGAATCATTTTTCTGCCCTGTTTCCAGTGCATTTCAGAAGAGGACTGCTTGCCCTTTCCCCCAGTAGGCTTTCAGCCTCGTTTTACCATTGTAGAAAAATCTGAAAAATCTGTTAATACTTCCATCCATACAACAAGAGGAGTTAGCGGCACAGATACCATATAGCCAAAACCATAATGAACATCACCATCTCCCAGTTCTGCTACCGAAAAAAAGCGAAGAGATAAACACCTAGCACAGACATAAGAACATCGGAGCGGAACCAGACAAGGTTGAGAAACAGGCCGCAGAGAAGAAATGCGATCATAACACAGCAGTAAGTGAAGATAGATAAGTGGCCATATCGAAATCCCAAAACTAGAGGTAGGCCAATAACAGGGGCCGAGACAACCCATAAGAAGATGCATGCAAATACCAAAGGGGTCCCAGAAGAGAGCAAGGTGAAAAGGCAAAGCCCAATTAAAACACTGATAGAAATAGGGGTTAATAATATGACCATTCTCCCGAAAACCCGAAACCGAAACCAAGGCATGGTAATCCTGACTAGCAGCAGAGCAATTGCCAGGAGCCGAATCACGAACACTGCGAATGTGAATGGCCAGGAGTCCCCAAAAGCAAACCACGCTCATAATAGCCAAACCTCGACAAATGCCAAACCCCCATGCAACGACAGAATGACAAAGAAGAAACCCAGAAGAGTAATGCAACCAACTCACCCAAAGGTATAGAGCGCACCGTAAAATATGAAAAATACCTCGGTCAGGGAATAAAAACAGAAATGGACTAAGAGTAACAGGTGTGAACATACAAGATAGAGCAGAAATGAAGAGAAGAAACTGGATGCAGTGACCAACTTCATAACCCTGCCACATGAATTCAAACCAGAAGTGACCATACCGCCATTCCCACAAATCTTCTAAAAAAACCATGAGAAAAATCCGCAGATGAGAGGAGAGCAGAGGCGAGAACTGAAAGGTTAGAAACGGAGATACATACCATGGCTGAGCTTGCTCCGTCACCCTGAAACCCTTCCGACCTTCACTGTTTCATGCACTATCAACCTCAGGAACAAAAATCCAAACGAAACAGTTAACAATGAAAAGGCATACAGCCTTGCAAGCCTTAACCCCACACCGACGACACTGTTTCCAAAACGTGATTGACAACCTAGCTGGCCGATCCATCTGGAGGCTCTGGGAAACGCAAGTCATTTAAGATGGTGGGTTCCGGACGTCCCTTTGATCAACTCCTCGCTGCAGTTGCATGCACCCACCACGTAGTAGGCATACACAACTCACATACCCTCCACCACGTTGGCGTACACCTGCCACCTCAACACGTTTGGACGGAGCTCCCGTGTGTGGCCTTGTGCACTATAACTCGCGCACTGTTTGAAGTACATCACACCCCGATCGGGGAATTTGTGGGAAAGGATTTCACAGTATGAACTGCGATATATTTTTTTGTGGGTGTGATGCATTTATTGTTAACTAGTTGATTAACTAGTTAAATGAATTTTTTTTTTTTGTTAATGACAAAACCGAGACAATTAATATTTTAAATTATGAATAATAAAAATTGGTTATGGAAAAGTAAAGAGTTAAAAGGCTATGGTAAATGTTTCCAAGAACTGAAAGGTGTTGGACAGTTTGAACAGTTACCTGCTCCTCTGAGGATAAAATACTGATTCCAGTGAGGAGTAGGGGTTCTGTTCATAGACCAAGGAAGGAGTGAGGATTTCCTGAGCTGGTAGAGACCAGTGGAAAAACACTCGGTAATTCCTGAAGTTTTTTGGCACTGATTGGACTTGGAGTCCTGACGTCACAGCAGAAAAAACTATTGTCAACCTGTACCTCTTCAGGTGGAGCATGGGGGCAAGAGGAGGATGTAATCACCTCTATTGAAGGTTGGGCGGACACCATAGTCAGACATAAAATTTCCAAATAAGTGAAAGTTTGTTTAATATGGTTATACAAAGAAAGGAATTTACTGTTTTAAGTTATTTTATACAGTACTGATAATTTTATTTCAGTGAAGAATTTATTATATAAACCACAGTTGGAACCTTTCTTTATAGATTATTATGAACATCTTATGTTGGAAAGATAGGTTATGGAGACTCTGATACGGTGTACACTACTGTAGAATATGTAAACTATTACTGTAATCTCTCCACAGATTAAACATGTTTATGATTATTAGTTATTGTAAAATGTAACAAAAAACACATCATATGAATACCAGCAGAAAACCAAATTAGTAGAGGATATCTTTAATGGTACTTGGTAATTACTGTAGAAAATGTATCAAAGTAAAATATACACGTAACAGTACTATCACCAAGAAAGATGGTAAGAAGGGAGAAATAAATCTGACAAACTAATTATAAATTGAGTAAATAGGAAGTTGGAATTAACTGTCAGTACTAGTTACAGGAAATTTTCCCAACCCTATACACGTTGTTAATCATGTATTCTATACACAGACAAGGGAGCACAGTGGTCCGGACACCAATAAAAAGAACTAAAACTCCGCATAGGATTGGCACAGAAATATTTATGTTTAGTTAATAGTAAAGAAACAAAGAAGCTTATGTTTAGTTAACAGTAAAGAAAGAAAGAAGCTTATATTCAGTTAATGTTAAAGAAAGAAAGAAGCTCTTTACAAAAATATCATTTTTGACCAAAAACAACCTAAAAATTTATATATTAAACAGTGAAAAAGCATCAATGAATAACTAGTAAACCGTAGCATAAAGATGCTAGTAATGTAAGAACACTTCTTGAATAAATGAAGAGCAAGACCTGAAGATTTGGGTCGTTATATGAAAAGTATAGGAGAAAATTTTAATTAATTAAAATAGAACGGTCTTTATAAACTTCCTGAATAGGCTATTTGAGTCATATCCGCTTTACATCCATAGATAGACAAAAACCTAGAAAATCGAACATTCTGTGTTATTATTCACAAGTGAAAATGTTCGTATTCTTTTAAGAGAATACCATATAACAAATTAGAATTCTTCACGGTGGTGAAATATGGAATATTTTTTTTTATAAAAAGCTGGATAGAGGAGCCAGTAATTGAGAGGAGGGAAGAAGCATCATTTCCGGTAAAAACTGATGAAAACGCAAATGCAGAGAAATATCTTTGCCTCCGCGTGGAAGTCTGGTAAGCTTACCTGGAAGACTATGCAAATGAACTCAATCCTTATAAAAGACCATCACCTGCAAGGGACAGAGAAAGCATGAGATTCTGTACAAAATACAAGGATTCATGGGAGATTATTAACAGAGTAAACATAAATACAAAAGAATAAACCTCAGTCACTTGTAGGAAAAAGGGACTTTGCATTCTATCCTGTAAAGGGTATCTAGAAAAAAATCAAGTATCATAGAGAGTTAGGCATCATAAGAACTAAGTTAAAAATTATAAACAAATAAGGGAAACTGAAAACACGATGGTGAGGAGACATTTACATCTGGGAATTCGAGCGTGGAGAGATGTGGTGATGCACCATACCTACAGGAGGAATTATTCATTAATAGGAGATAGAGTTAAAACCCTCCCGAATGTAAAACTAATGAAAACAAAAATCCTTCATCAAGAGATTATAAACGTTGTTGTATTACTATTAACATAATAGCAAAAAATACCTGTTAGAGGGCTGAAGATTCTTCATAGTGAACCGAGGAAGAGGCATTAAATTCCCTTATTTGTCTAAGCAGGCTTGCCAGAAAAATGACCGGCGGGTCGGAGCAGGATGAACTTGAACGGTGCCTCAACCAATCCGGCGGTGCTTGGAAAAACCCCTATACGGGTCAACCTTCTCCAGAGGTGAAGGTTGCTTACCTCGACAGAGAAATTCTGGAGCGGATAGAGCCAAATGTAGGCAAGCAAATGAGGTTATGCATAATGGGTAAGGGTTTTGGTGAGAATCCATTCCTGCCAGGCTCATCTACCGCATTAATCACCAAGGACAGATACCACGGAGGAGTGTCACAAGTAGACATGGGAAATCAGATTCAATCCTAACCAGATTAGCGAAGTAAGTGCCACATAAATCCCCAGTACTATGAAAGCTAGTAAGGAGTACTGTTAATACGCCAGATGATTAATGAGAATTGGAAAATGTGCATACCATTAATTAAAATGCCAGGCACGACGAAAATATCATGTGTGTCAATTAAGGGTAGCATATCTTATGAACGATAACCGTAAAAAGTTTAATTTTAATGGTGTTATTCGCAACATTATAGTATAAAAGAAAATCAAATTAGAAATCTTGTATTAAACTTTGAGGATATGGTAATATGTGGAATTATATCATGTTTAATATGATATATAGTAATTTTAGAATTTTATCATAAAGTTAAAAGTAATTTTTTTTTTTTGGTTGTGACAAGTGGTATCAGAGCAGCGTTACTATGCTGGGACCCTAAGGGTCAACTAACGATAAAGCTGTGTGTATACTGATGCACAAAGTTTAGAAGCATAACAGGAAACATAATGAGAAGGGGAGCAACACAAGAACCACCCCAGGACATCGGTGAACTCCAAACACAACTAGTTGTGAATCCTGAGATGTGGGTTTAGCTGAGTGTTGATCAGCACCAGCAAACCAGTAGACTGCTGGAAGAACAACAACATCAAACTAGTTTGCTGTTGAACACAGTGCAACAGTTGCAGGAAGAGATGGTGCGAGTTCGAAGGGATAACGAATGACTAATGCAAGAATAGGAAAATATATTAAAGAGCCTATCTAACAAGCAAAACCAAGAAGTGGAACACCCTAGTACTGACAGAGGCATGCAAGAAGGTAACGAACAAAAAACCAGAGACAGCACCACTGATAGGGTGGAAAGAAGCCCATCCCAGAAAAGTAACAAGAACATAAATTACAATGAAGCAGAATCCGGGAATTTGTTAGATCAGTAAGAGGTTAAAAGGTAGAAAGTAGAGCTTTAGGGGGAGTTTCGCAAAATAAAACCACCAACATTCGATGGTGAAGCTGAGGAAGTGGCAGAAGCATGGTTAATAAACATGAACAAGTACTTTCAGGTGTATGAGTACAGCAGCAACCTAAAGGCCAGACTAGCCATATACCAATTAAGGGAGAAAGCCACTCTGTGGTGGGAAGAAGTGAAAAATGTTCACAGCATTGAGGAACAAAACGTCACCTAGGAATCATTCTAGCAATACTTCAAAGACAAGTATTTGACATAACGTTTTTATGATGAGAAAGCTAAGGAGTTCCATGACTTGAGGCTGGGACAGATGACTATGGATGAATACATCACCAAGTTCACTTTCCTATTACGATATTTTCCATATCTTCGAGAGGAAAAGGCTAAGGTGCAACGATTTCTGAGTAGCCTGCCAACACATATGAAAGAGCATATTGAGTTTGTTAATCCCAAAACCATGGATGAAGCCATTCGTAAGGCACGAAAGTGCTATCCGCAGTCCAAGGCTAAGGGAGAGATTGGGAAAAGTTGGCAGCCAAGGAAAGGACAGAAAAGTAGCTCCAACTTCAAAGGAGCCAAAAGCAGTAGTTTTAAAAACTCTGCCCGGAATTTTGTCAGTAAGAAATTTGGCAGAAATCACCAGAGAACTCGATGGCCAACAAAATAAAATCCTACGGAAGCATCCAACAATCCTGAGCAAGGAAAGGTGACCAAGCCACCTCTACAGTGTTGTGGGTGTGGTGAGGCACACTATTACAAAAACTGCCCACATCGAGCAAGAAATGACACAGTTGAAAACCTGCAGGAGGCTTCCACAGTAGGCGATGTGGCACGAAATATTCCTTGTATCAACGCGACATTGGAGGATCGACAGGGAGATTATCAACCAACAATGATTGAGTTAGAAGGTAAATTATTGTCTCAATCTATTTCTATTTTGGTAGACCCAGGCGTGAGTCTAAGTTATGTCAGTCCCAAAATAATGGAAATGTGTACATTGAAAGAACATAAATTTAAAAACTCATGGCTGGTACAACTAACCATTGGAGAAAAATGAAAGATAACTACCAAAATTCCAAACTGTACCTTGGAAATCTCGGAACAACAGTTAAATGTAGATTTGAATATACTACCATTAAGGTCTTATGATGTGCTGCTGGGCATCGACTGGCTAGAAAAACATTGGACCTTAGTGGACTGTAAGGAAAATATTATTTATTATAGAATGCACGATGGAACACGTAAAGAGATTCAAGGAATCAAGAAGCCATTACAGTTACACGCAATTACAACATCCCAAATGAATAAATGTATAAGGAAGGGATGCCAGATATATGTTATTCATGTGGGATATGCAGATGCCAAGGGAAAAGCACCTATGATGGAAAATATACCTGTGGTGCAAAATTTTCTGGATGTCTTTCCAAAAAATATTCCTGGATTACCACCTAGGCGAGATATTGACTTCACCATAGATTTAATGCCAGGAGCCTCTCCTGTGTCAAGGGCTCCTTACAGAATGAGTGTACCAGAGTTAACAGAATTGAAAATGCAGTTACAAGAGCTGCTAGACAAAGGTTACATTCATCCGAGTGTGTCTCCTTGGGGGGCACCAGTGCTGTTCACGAAGAAAAAGGAGGGAACCATGCAAATGTGCATGGACTATAGGCAGCTCAACAAATTAACACAGAATAAGTATCCCTTACCAAGGATCGATGATCTGTTTGATCAGGTAAAGGGAGCCACAATGTTTTCTAAAATTGATTTAAGATCTTGATATCATCAGATCTGAATCAAGGATGAAGATATTTGCAAGACTACATTTCGTACTAGGTATGGGCATTATGAATTTGTGGTGTTACCCTTCAGGTTAACAAATGCACCAACAACATTTATGAGGTTAATGCATGGAATCTTTCATCCTTTCCTGGATAATTTTGTACACATATTAATAGATGACATTTTAATCTATTCTAAAAACCAGGAAGAACATAAAGATCATTTGAGAATTGTGCTGGAAATGCTAAGGAAACATCAGTTGTATGCTAAGTTCAATAAATGCGATTTCTTTAAAACAAAAATCCAATATCTGGGCCATGTCATTTCAACGGAAGGGATTGTTGTTGACCCAAAGAAGATTAAAACAATTATGGAATGGCGAGTACCCCAAAATGTAGCAGATATTCGATCTTTTATGGGGTTAGCTGGGTACTATCGAAGATTTGTTGAGGGGTTTTCCAGAATCACTTTTCCAATTACCTCATTACAGAGGAAAGGAAAAGTATTCAAGTGGACTATTGAGTGTCAAAACAGTTTTGAAAAGCTGAAACAACTTTTGACCATTGCACCTGTTTTGAGGGTATCTAACCCTAACAAATAATTTGAAGTCTGTACAGATTCCAACAAAGAGGGTGTTGGGGAAATCCTATCTTAGGAAGTTAAAGTGGTGGCTTATGAATCAAGGAAGTTAAAAGAGCATGAAACAAGGTATTCAACCTATGATCTGGAATTAACAGTAGTAGTACATGCGCTCCGGATATGGAGACACTACTTGCTGGGTAAAATTTTTGTGTTAAAGACAGATCATAGTAGCTTGACTAGTTACTTCAAGCAAGTTGATTTAAACTCTAGACAGGCAAGATGGAATGCCTTTCTAAGTGATTTTTATATGGATATCTAGCATGCAAAAGGTAAAGAGAATCGGGTGGCTGATGCTTTAAGTAGAAAGCTGCATTGTGTTTATGAGCTTTACTACAATCAGCTTGAAAGTAAATTCTTAAATCAAGTAAAAGAAGAAGCACAAAAAGATCCAGAATACCAATTCCTATGGCAACAAATGGAAGAAACTAGAAAGCATGGAAGTACTTCTGAGTATGGAGTGAACAATGATCAGATGTTAACTTTTAGAGGTAAGGTATATGTACCAAACTGTATAGATCTTAAGGAGCTGATAATGGACAAATACCATCGTAGCAATTATGCAGGTCACCCGAGATACCAGAAAATGTTAACAACCATCAGAAAAGTATATTTCTGGCATGGTATGCACAAAGATATTGCTAAGTATCTAACTAAATTTTTGGAGTGTCAGCAGGTTAAGTTGGAGCATCGAAATCCTGCAAGATTGTTGCAACCCATACCGGTACCTGAATGGAAGTGGGAGGTCATATCCTTGGATTACATTACAGGTTTACTGCCGACAAAAAAAAAAATGACTCCATCATGGTGGTGGTGGAAATATTGAGTAGATTTGCACATTTTATACCTGCGCAGTCTACTTATAAGACTGTACAAATAGCCGACATATTCATGAGGGAAATTTTCAGGCTGCATGATATACCAAAGATAGTTATCTTAGACAGGGATGTTAAGTTTACTTCAACATTTTCAAAGACTTTGTTTACCGGTCTGGGGACCCAAATAAAATTTAGTACAACTTATCACTCCCAGACCAACGGTCAAACAGAACAAGTAAACTAAGTATTGGAAGACATGCTGAGCATGTATGTGATGCAACAACCAACCAAATGGGAAGACTATCTGCACCTTGTTGAGTTTTCTTACAAAAATGGTTATCAGGAGTCCCTGAAAATGAGTCCTTTCAAGGCCTTGTATGGAAGGCAGTGTCGTACTCCCATAAATTGGAGTAGCCCCAAAACAAAATTAATGTTGGGACCCGAGATTCTTGGTGAAATGGAATCAGAAGTAAAGAAGATAAGACAAAATCTGAAGGCTGCAAAAGATCGGCAGAATATCTATGCAGATAAAAAGAGGTCTTATCAGGAATTCGAAGTAGGAGATCATGTGTATGTGAGAATTAAACCCAAGAGGAGTACCTTGCAGTGGACCTCTTTTGCCAAGTTGGCTCCCAGGTTTTGTGGACCCTTCCAAATTTTGGAAAGGGTAGGACCTGTGGCCTTTCGACTGGCTTTGCCTAGTCTCATATGAGTACAAAATGTGTTCCACGTGTCCCTGTTGAAGCATTATGTACATGATTCAAAGCTTGTAATACATTGGCAAAATATATAGGTAAAATAGAATTAAAAATCCTAACTTGATATCTGATTTATTTATAAGAATATGACATGGCACTTTGCTGTTTGCAGGTAGAGCTGGATGGTGAGTTTTTGGTTGAGCCGCAACTCATACTTGACCGAAGAGAGTATATGCTCCGAAAGCGAGTCATCACTCAAGTTAAAGTGCAGTGGAAGCACTTCGACCTGGATGAGGCTACTTGGGAGGATGAAGGGTTTGTGCGCGAGGCCTACCTGAAACTATTTGCTGAGCTGGAGTAAAACATAGAGGACGGTGTGTTATGGAGGTAAATCCCCTCTGCAGACAGAGGCGATCCCTACTAGCCCAGACCGGGCCTAGCAACAATCGTTCACTGCCAGTGTTCCCCAATTGCAAACAAACCAACCAGCGGCGAAGCGTCACTGAACCAACGCCATCGCTGCAGAAAGTAGCGCCCCGTTCCTTAGATCTGGCAGATCACAATCCTCACGATTTCCGTGACCGGACACTTGCACATGCAAGAAACAAAACAAACGCAAGTGGAAAATCTAGTATATGAAACTATATGTCAGTCATAGAAGACATAACTCAACATCATAATCAATAACAAGAGTGGAACCACAACCAATAGTCGCTTATCATTAATCAATCAAAGAAGAATACAACCATAGCTTTAACGCCGAATTCTCCTTCGGAGGGTCGCCAGCGGAACACGTCTCGAAAAAGCTCGTCGGGGATGAGACAACCTTCTCTTCTTGAACTTCGACAATGATCTCTCGTCGGATTTGGCCTTAGGGAATGAATCATGCCTTTGGCAGCATGGGCTCCGATGGAATTTGGGAACTTCAAGACTAGCTTGCAATGAGATGAGCAAGCTTTTATAGATGGAGGAAGGGGAGTTGGGATCCCTATAATCATGGGATTGGCCCTATCCTCAAGGAAGCTTCCATGAGAGGTGGAAAACCACTTCCTCTACATGGAGATCCGGAGTGAAACCTCCCAACTCAAATTAGATACCAGTTTCTGGATCAGTTAGGACGAAACTTCCGCCATTTATTTTTAAAAAACACTCCCTAAAATGGCTGGTGTGAGTGCGACTCTGGGACAGAGCACCAATTGGCGCACCCTCTTTGAAGGATTTCCCCCATTGGCACGGGTACTGAACTGGATACCCGCGCTAATGAAAAAAGGGGTGTTTTTAGGGTTTTTCTTAAGGAGTTGTCTTCAGGGCAATGAAAGTACATGTTCAGGGGAATGCCATGAAAGTGTTTTCAAGTCATGTTGCTGCTCACAGGTCACGAAATGAGCCCTCCAATGTGTGGGACGGGGATTGCAGGGACGGTGACAAATTTTTGTGTAACAGATGCCCCCTAAAGCAAGAGGCTCGAGAGAGAGAGAGGGGTGAAATGCTTTACGAGAACGTGTCCAACTGAAAACACCGCCGTCGGAAAACCTGTGTAGAGAAGTACAAATGATGTCTCAAATACATGATATATACGTGGGATGGGCGTAGCCATCCATAACAGAGTATGTAAAAATACAGATCCGAGGCATGGACGCAGCCATCCAGTGAGGATCGGTAAATAGACTCAGGTATGGTCGCAGCCATCCAATCAGCGAGTCATGTAACTAATCATAATAATCCACAAAATCGTAGCCTGGATTATAACAGATAGGAATCCAGGGTCTTGCGCTCCATCTCGACCCGAACAAAGTACAAGTTCAAGCATGCGAATATGTGAGTTGAAGTCGAACATGCAAGAACATCGTCTAATTACCAGCCAATATTGAGAGCTATTAACAGACGCGAGAGGTACCACCATTAATGCCAATGGTCCTCAAGGTACCATAGGTACAATCTACAGCATGTGAACAATGAGCTGATGTCGAACACCCGCAGAATCACTCAATCAGAGGCCAATGATGAAAACCTCACGTCGAATGCGAAGAACCTGCCATTGAGGCATGCAGGCTCTAAGGTACCAGAAAGGAGTCTCTAGATTAGCTTCCTAGATAATGAGCTAAAGTCGATAGGAAGTGACCTTGATCGAAGGTGGGCCATAGTGTTTCCCACATCATCGACATGAGACAGAGGAACATAATGTCTTTGTGAATCAGGATCAGATGAGAATCAGAGGAAGGTTGGTACTTGCAGAGGTCAAATTCTCTTGAACATATAAACGGCACGATAGTGAGTTTGGCAGCATTTGACATCAACGGATCAGAGGTCATGGCAACGAGGCAAAGAGCAGATGAGAGGTCAAAAGGGATTACCCAAACCCACGAAGGCAAGTGGAAAACGAGATGAGATGTCCCCAACCCGATACAAATGCAGACAAGTGCCATGTTCAAGAGTGACATACTGCCGACACGACAATGATTGTGGTTCCATTTCCCCCCACCATTTCTGGCGAGTACCCCAATTATTTTGATAACAAGCTTGAAGGGGATATCATATGCTTGGAATATAAGTCCGTCCTTTGGACGAATCTATCCTAGTACATTTAATGAGCCCTAGGAAGGAGCGACTCGAATAACGTCATTACGATTGAATCCAATGTCATCAGGGTTTAACGAGTCTGACAGAGGAAGAACTCGACGTCTTTTCACATTTAGAGAGTCTGAAAAGACAGCGGAAAATTAAACTCCAACAGTCCCTTTTCGTAAATGGTCCCCCAGACCCAAAAAGGTAGAAAAAAAAATCCGAGGGAACCTCCTAGTCGCGATAGGCTAGGGTATTCCTTTTTCGTAAATAATCTATCCCAGCCCGACAAAGGGGTAAATGTATACTAGGTAGATGTCGTTTCGTGTCCACTTTAACGAGATCGAAATGACAAGGGAATCGACAATCTTTTCATTTTTAGAGAGTCAGAAAAGAGCTAAAAGATGACTCCTCCTAGAGGAACGAGTGGTATAAAGGGTAGCTACAGGTTCCGGTGATGGTGGAACTGCTCAGAACAAGTAAAGGTCAAGAGGCTGGCTAACAAGACCACTCATCGCAATGGTTCCTCAGGAACGGGTAAAACAATCAAGTGAAGGCATATGATTGGCCAAGCAGATAATGACGATGGAGTGAGAAAACCAAGGCTCATCTGGCAAAATAGGCTGATAAAATGGCAATCACGAGAGGTAAAATGGGAATGGTTTCATTTTTACACAAGCTTGAAATTAGGAAACTTTTCTTGAAGTTGGTTTCATTTTTACACAATCTTGAAACAAAGATAAACTATGCTTGAAACCGGTTTCATTTTTACACAAGCTTGAAATGGAAACAAACTATGCTTGAAAAATTTAAGCATGCCCCCAGCATGGTGACTCAATTCGAGGTACATGCCCCCCAAGCTTCAATCCATATGAAAGGCATATGGAGTGAAGGTTCAAGTTACGAGATCTAAGAAAGACTCGACTGGGATTTCACGAGATCTAAACAAAGACTCGAATTGAACAGGAACGTGTTTCATTATTTTAACGAGGTTGACACATTAAAAGAACTATCCTCATGACACCTTGTTTCATGGTTTAAGGAGCTTGGCACAAGAAAACGAACTCTGCTTCGACAACCTTGCTTCATTTTTTAAGGAGATTGACACAAGACAAGGAACTCTACTCCAATAGACCTTGTTTCATTTTTTAAGGAGCTTGACACAAGAAAAGAACCATGCTTCGACCGACCTCATCATAATGAACAAGAAGTCATCGCTTCCAAGAGTTCCAATCCCAATGGAAGGAAAACATCTTGGAAGTCAGGACCCAATGCCCCTAGCACCTGATGCACAACGGCACTATCACTGAGTACAGGCACGGGGTAGGTAGCCACATAGTTGACCTGCGGTGGGGCAGATACAATGGGTGGATAAAAACCAGGAAGGGATGATGGCAGGCCAGCTGCCACATCAAGACCAAAGAACGAAAGCTGATCAATGGTGACGATCCGTCCTTCATGTGGAAAACATACCACACAAAAAAGGGAGGAGACAAGTGCTCCCATGGCATAGGTGTAATCGTGCCCCAAAAGAAGATTGAAATCTAAGGGGCCTGGAACAACCATCACGTCCATATGGATGGTTTTACCTCCCAAAGTAACAGGTAACCTTGGAAGGATCCCTAATGGCTGACTCATTCTCTGTTAAATGCCAACAGATTCTGCGTAACGGGCGCAAGCGGCGGTGAACCGAAAGCTTGCCAGGTAGTCGAGGATAGAACACTAACAGACACACCTTCGTCTATAATGGTGCTGGGTACGACCAGACCAAAATCCTGTACTGTGATCTCGAAAGGCACATAAGACGGAAGGCGGTATCCTGCAAATCGATTCCAATCAAAGGAAGCGACTAAAATACTCGGAGGGGCTACCATCGAATCGATATGGTCTTCCCTTGGTGTTACGGAAGAAGAAGGAGCATCCTCCATGACCTCCATCTCGAAGGCGGGTGGAATATCCTCTGGGACCTCCATTACGGGAGGCGGAGGAGCAACTTCTTGAGATATAGGGACAGGAGAATATTTCTCCAATTTCGAAGAATCTGAAGAAACCAGCAGAACATGAGGGGCGTGAGGTCCACTCTCAATGGAAAAGACCTAGTGCACCGTAGACGGGGCCAGTTCAACCGATCCCACGACCAATGGTTGGTCAGGTATGGATTCTTGAATTTGAATTTCCGTGGGGGTGGGATTGACCAAGGGTGACTCTTGACCAATCGTAGGATCAGCTGGTGGAGGACTCAAAGAAAGCTGTTTATAACCAGCTGGAAGGCATGGTGTAGAAATAGTTGAGTTGTCCAAAACTCGTTTGGCTTCATCCATATATGGACAAAGGTGAATGGCATGGTGCCCTTCACACAACTTACAGGGATTGGTGAGCTTACCCTGCTTCTTAAGAGTTTTACTAGCACTAGCTGAAGACGTGCCCCCAACCTGACTCCCGGAAGCCAAAAGCAACGACGGACAACCATTGGACCATGCTTCGAGCACCTTGGGAATGTCAGGGAAATCTCGAAGAAGATGATCTCCTGTGCACAACATGCAAGGGAACTTGAATTTCTGCGGAGGGTTGGAAGGTTTATCAAGAGGAGATGTTTCGGAAGCAGTAGCTACAACCTTAGCCTCTCTCTTATTAGACTTCTTCTTTTTTGTCTTCTTCTTCTTCTTCTTAGCCACCTGGTTACTTGAATCTAGACTTTCACCAGGAGAATTAGAAGAGGAGGACGCAGAAACAGGGGAAGAAGGGGAGAGGTCCACCTTGGAATCAACATGATGTTGTTCAGGTGGAGGAACTGATTGAACAGTAGCCGAGACATTCAGGACCGCGGAGGTTGAAAACAACCAAATAGACAACCCAACAGTTAACCCAGGAAGGGACAATGTTGCCATATAAGGAGCACCAACATTTCCAAAAGGAGGAAAGGGACCCAGATTCCCATCAGAGGGGATTCCTTGGTTGGTGAACTCCGAAAAAGTTGCCATTAGAAACGATCTTCAGAACAACACCCTAAGGAAACTAACTTTAACTAGGAATATTTCGTGGGCAGTTAATTTTTAAAACATTGAAACAAAACTCTACCGTTTCATCTTTTAAGAGTCGAGAAACAGGAAAAAGGTGACTCTATCACTTTCAGATCGAAAATAAGCATGAAAGGACAAGCGCTTGATGACCTTTTCAAATTTAAAGAGTCAGAAAAGATCGAAATGACTACTCAAGAATTCTAGGCAAAGGGTGTACCAAATAACCATGAACTACAATATACACCTTGGTTTCAAAATGAAAAAGAAATCAACCAAGGACTTAACATACATGCAGGCAATCTCCCCGAATGCTGTGTCCGGTGTATCATGGGTATAGGGCGGAAGACTCGGCTTCCTACGGATAAAGGATAGCAACCTAGTGGGGTCTCCCTTTATATACTCGACGGTATGGGGAGCACAAGTCCGTACTAGCACTGTCTAAAGCCAAGAGGCAAACGACAGCTACCAGGTTTAAAGACGTTGGAACACGTCTCTAGCCTAGACCACTAAATGTTGTGTTAATGTTTCAATGTTGCCTTAGTGTAAATTGAGTAAATTTTAATGTTTATCTTCAATTACGTTTCATTTTTCAGGCCCTAGCGAGTGTGATGTCACAAAATCTCCTAAATGCACACTATATGCCACAGTATAGCATTTCATTCGATGAAAGCTAACTACGAAAGGGTTGAGAGCTTTTCACACAACAAAATTATCAGAAAACAACCAACAAAGTCTCTAATGCAGCTAATGTAAACCAAAAATTTTTCTCTAAGTCACTAATCACTAATAAAATCGAAAATATTTTAATTTGCACTAAATAATCAAAAGCAAAAGAGATTTTTTATATTTTCAATTTTTAATAGCAACATGCACCAAACAAAATGAAAACTAATGAAGAGCAATTTTAGATGCGATAGTAAAAGAGAAAAGATAAGCAAATTCACTCAATGACAAACACGCAATCAGATCTCAAATTGACAAAACAGTCCCTCAAAACCAAAAGAATCCCAAAGAATCAAATGAACCATGTAATCTAGGCCCAAAGCAAGACAAAGCGAAATTCGAATGAAGAAGAGAACCAACACTCAAATGACGCAATAAAATGATAAACAACTGCTAAACGAATGTAAAGAAGCAATCACAAGGTCGACTGAACAAATAGAGACCAAAAACTCCCAAGGGAGGCTCGACACACAAGAGCACCTAGATGCCCTAGGGCTAGAATGTGAAATTGATGGAAAACGGCAAACAACCAAAGGATGAAGGTCACAACCAGTCAAACAAGGCCCCAGAACACTCAAGCAGTTGAAAAAACAAGACCAAACACACTGATCCAACCTAGGAAGGTCAAAATAGGGCAAACCCTAGTATCTCACAGGATTGGCGTGACTATGAGGCTAAAACTAGCGCCAGAAAGGAATTGGCGTGGGTAATACACAAGCAACCTGTGCCAATGGGCGTGACTGTCAAGCTATAAAGCGCGCCAGTCGAGTTTTCTATGAAAAAATAAAAATAGACAATCCAACAAGCAGACCAATGATGATCAAGCTAACCAAAAGCCAAAAACACACAAAGAGCCAGCCAAAAGAGCCAATCAAGCAAGTAGAATCAAGAAATAACCGAAAAGACAAGACGATACTCCAAGTGTTCAGTTCATAAACTAAACCGAAGATTGTCTGAAGCAGCTTTGATCTACTTCGCTAATGCAAAGCAATAGCGTTTCGAAGGCTATCTAGCTAACTTCAAGCTCTGTCTGTAGTTTATAAATAAAACAACAAGCTAACTCCCCAGTGGTGTCACCAATTTGTTGTGGAGGTAAATCCCCTCTGCGGACAGAGGCGATCCCTACTAGCCCAGACCGGATCTAGCAACAATCGTTCACGCTATAGTGCATGTTCCTAATTGCAAATAAACCAACTAGCGATGAAGGCTTACCTGGAATCCAACGCTGTCGCTTGTACAGAAAGTAGCGCTCCCGTTCCTTAGCTCTGGCAGATCACAATCCTCATGATTTCCGTGACCAGACACCTGCACACGCAAGAAACAAAACAAACGCAAGCGTAAAATCCAATATATGCAACTATATGTTAGTCAGAGAAGACATAACTCAACATCATAATCAACAACAAGAGTGGAACCATAACCAATAGCCGCTTATCATTAGTCAATCAAAGAAGAATACAACCATAGCTCTGATGCTGAATTCTCCTTCGGAGGGTCGCTAGCGAAACACGTCTTGAAAAAGCCTGTCGGGGATAGGACAAACCTCTCTCTTCGGATGTCTCGACAATGATCTCCTTGCTTGGATTTGGCCTTAAGGGAATGAATCAAGGCTCTTGCAGCATAAGGCTCTGATGGCTCTTGGGAACTTGAAGACTAGCTTGAAAATGAGATGAGCAAGCTTTTATAGATGGAGGAAGGGGAGTTTGGATCCCTATAATCATGGGATTGGCCCTATCCTCAAGGAAGCTTCCACGAGAGGTGGAAAACCACTTCCTCTACATGGAGATCCGGAGCCAAACCTCCCAACTCAAATTAGATACTAGTTTCTGGATCAGTTAGGATGAAACTTCCGCCATTTATTTTTAAAAAACACTCCTTAAAAGGGCTGGCACGAGTGCGACTCTGGGACAGAGTGCCAATTGGCGCGCCCTATTTTAAGGATTTCCCCCATTGGCGCGGGTACTGAATTGGATACTCGCGCCAATGCAAAAAGGGGTGTTTTTAGGGTTTTTCACAAGGAGTTGTCTTCAGGGCAATGAAAGTACATGTTCAGGGGAATGCCATGAAAGTGTTTTCAAGTCATGTTGCTGCTCACAGGTCACGGAATGAGCCCTCCAATGTGCGGGACAGGGATTGCAGGGACGGTGAAAAATTGTTGTGTAACACGGTGTTACTTCCAGGGGGGAAGTTGTGACAGTTGCATTTGTTGTTAACTAGTTAAATTAATTTTATTTTTTTGTTAATGAAAAAATTGAAACAATTAATATTTTAAATTATGAATAATAAAAATTGGTTATGGAAAAGTAAAGAGTTAAAAGGTTGTGGTAAATGTTTCCAAGAACTGAATGGTGGTTGGAATGTTTGAACAGTTACCTGCTCCTCTGAGGATAAAAGACTGATCCCAGTGAGGAGTAGGGGTTCTGTTCATAGACCAAGGAAGGAGTGAGGATTTCCTGAGCTGGTACATACTAGTGGAAAAACACTTGGTAATTCCTGAAGTTTTCTGGCACTGACTGGACTTGGAGTCCTGAGGTCACAACAGAGAAAACTACTATCAACCTGTAACTCTTCAGGTGGAGCACGGGGGCAAGAGCAGGACATAATCACCTCTCTTGAAGGTTGGGCAAACACCACAGTCAGACATAAAATTTCCAGATAAGTGAAAGTCTATTTAATATGGTTATACAAAGAAAGTAATTTATTGTTTTAAGTTATTTTATACAGTACTGATAATTTTATCTCAGTGAAGACTTTATTATATAAACCATGGTTGGAACCTTTCTTTATATATTATTATGAACATCCTCTGTTGGAAATATAGGTTATGGAAACTCTGATACGATGTACACTACTATAGAATCTGTAAACTATTACTGTAATTTCTCTACAGATTAAACATGTTTATGATTATTAGTTATTGTAAAATGTAACGAAAAACACAATAGATGAATACCAGTAGAAAACCAAATTAGTAGAGGATTTCTTTAATGGTACCTAGTAATTACTGTAGAAAATTTATCAAAGTAAAATATACATGTAACAGTACTATCACCAAGAAAGATGATAAGAAGGGAGAAATAAATCTGACAAACTAATTATAAACTGAGTAAATAGGAAGTCAAAATTTGTAAATCTTATTGTGTAAAGATTAAGTCGGAATTAACTATCGGTACTAGGTACAGGAAATTTTCCCAACCCTATACACGTTGTTAATCCTGTATTCTATACACGGACAAGGGAGCACAGTGGTCCGAACACCAATAAAAAGAACTAAAATTCCACATAGGATTGGCACATAAATCTTTATGTTCAGTTAACAGTAAAGAAAGAAAGAAGCTTATTTTTAGTTAACAATAAAGAAATAAAGAAGCTTATATTCAGTTAGCAGTAAAGAAAGAAAGAAGCTCTTTACAAAAATATTGCTTTTGACCAAAAATAAACTGAACATTTATATATTAAACAATGAAAAAGCATCAATGAATAACCGGTAAACTGTAGCATAAAGATGCTAGTAATGTAAGAACACTTCTTGAATAAATGAAGAGAAAGATTTGGGTCATTATATGAAAAGTATAGGAGAAAAATTCAATTAATTAAAAGAGAATGGTCTTTATAAACTTCCTGAATAAGCTATTTGAGTCATATCCACTTTACATCCAAAGATAGACAAAATCCCAGAAAACCGAACATTCGGTGTTATTATTCACAAGTCAAAATGTCTGTATTCTTTTAAGAGAATACCATATAACAAATTAGAAGTCTTCACGGTGGTGAAAGATGGAATAAATGTTTTTATAACAAGCTAGATAGAGGATCTAGTAATTCAAAGGAGGGAAGACACATCATTTCCGGTAAAAACAGACGAAAACACAAATGCAGAGAAATATCTTTTCCTCCGAACGAAAGTCTGGTAAGCTTACTTGGAAGGCCGTGCAAACAAAATCAGTAACTATAAAAGACCATCACCTACAAGGGATAGAGAGAGCGTGAGATTTTATACAAAATACAAGGAATCATGGGAGATTATTAACAGAGTAAACATAAATACAAAAGAAGAAAACTCGGTCACCTGTAGGAAAAAGGGACTTCACGTTCTATCCTATAGAGGGTATCTAGAAAAAAATCAAGTATCATAGAGAGTCAGGCATCATAAGAACTAAGTTACAAATTATAAACGAATAAGGGAAACTGAAAACACGATGGTGAGGAGACATTTACCTCTGGGCATTCGAGCCTGGAGAGATGTGGCGATGCACCATACCTACGAGAGGAATTATTCATTAACAAGAGATAGAGTTAAAACCCTCTCGAATGTAAAACTAATGAAAACAAAAATCCTTCATCAGGAGATTATAAATGTTGTTGTATTACTATTCACAGAATAGCGAAAAATTCATGTTAGATGGCTGAATATTCTTCACAGTGAACCGAGGAAGAAGCATTAAAATTCCCTTATTTGTCTGAGCAGGCTTGCTAGAAAAATGACTGGCAGGTCGGAGCAGTATGAACTTGAACACTGCCTCAACCAATCCGGCGGTGCTTGGAAAAGCCCTATATGGGTCGACCTCCTCTAGAGGTGAAGGTTGCTTACCTCGGCAGAGAAATTCCAAAGCAGATAGAGCTGAATGCAAGCAAGCAAATGAGGTTATGCATAATGGGTAAGGGTTTTGGTGAGAATCCATTCCCTCCAGGCTCATCTACCACATTAATTGCCAAGGACGGATACCACGGAGGAGTGTGACAGGTAGACATGGGAAATTGGATTCAATCCTAATTGGAACAGTGAAGTAGGCGTTACATAAATCCCCAGTACTGTGACATATAGTAAGGAGTACTGTTAATACACCAGATGATTAATGAGAATTGGAAACTGTGCATACCATTAATTGAAATGTCGGGCACGATGAAAATATCATGTGTGTCAATTAAGTGTAGCATATCTTATGAACAATAACCGTAGAAAGTTTAATTTTAATGGTGTTATTCGCAACATTATAGTATAAAAGAAAATCAAATTGGAAATCTTGTATTAAACTTTGAGGATATGGTAATATGTGGAATTATATCATGTTTAATATGATATATAGTAAAGTTATAATTTTATCATAAAGTTAAAAGTAAATTTTTCTTTTTGGTTGTGACAGTGGGAAAGTATTTCACAGTAAAAATTGCGATAGATTTTTAGGTTTTATTTTGTTTGCTCCTGCACTTTTTTTTTTCTACCTTTCTGTTTTTACCTTTTCATCTACTTCGACTCCATGGATGCGATCATGTGTAATGAATCACTCTTAAAACACCACCAAATTATAATGATTTAATTTCTTCCTTGCCTGAAACCTTGCCCGATTATGAAACAAAGTGATTTCAAGAATCTATCTCTATATGTGTAAAAAACCAACCTAGATCCATCTTAACTCTGGATCTATCAATCCCCAAGAGGGATCAAATATTTCGAGGTGCAAACCTTTTCTCAAGTTTTGCACTCAAAAAAGAGGTTTGCACCTCTAGAGATTTGATCCCTCTCAGCACTTGATAGATTCGGAGTTAAGATGGATCTGCGCTGGTTACTAATGAGAAAGAGGAAATGTTCTTATATTTCTTTGATCAAATTACAAATGAAATAATTCACTTTGGCTCCTCCTTTGCAATGGAATTTAGGTTGTTCCTAGCATGATAATCCCTTATAACAATTCCCAATTATTCTTTGATGACCCTACTGTTGAGAAATCAAAGTTCTTATGGATTAGGTTTAATTTTCTCTTTACATGATATTTTTTTTTTGAAATTTTTGGCATCTTTATTATTATTTTTTTCTTCTTTCATCAAGAAATTACCATAATATTAAAACATGAAGATCATAGAATACAAAATAACACAAATATGTAGGCTATCCAAGCTAGGGCCAAAACCCCACAAGGGAGAAAACCTAAAAAAGTTCTTCTTATAGAATCATATCAAAGTGAGAAATACAAGACCTAAGACCCTGACAATATTCCAGCCATTTAAGAAGCCAAGTCAAACTCTCCAACATCTTAGTCACAATGGACTTTCTTTTGTCTCAGAACATTTGTTATATCAGAACATTTTTTATCTCAAAACATTTGTTATCTCTGAACATCTTCTTATAGAAAGCTCGATAATATCTTAGATATCTACCACAGAAAATTTCACGGTTCATCTCAAGTATCTATCATCGAGAACTTCACATATCTTCTACAAAGCCACAAAGGACTTTGCATATTTGTCACATAGAACACATAGAGAACTTTGCATATATCAAACTGGTTTCTTAGGAATTTTTCAAGTCTTTTCATGAACTTTGCACATCTCTTCTACAGAACTCATCACAAAAAAATCATTGAATTTCTTGCCATTTGGAGGAGGATGCATGGCAATATATAGTTGTTCTCATAAGCGAAAAGACACATCCTTTCAGTGGCTCAAATTGACATCTAGAAGGGATGAATTGGCTTCTTGAGTTGAATTTACCCAAATTACATTTTCAAAAATTCGTTTTCCTTTTTCTTTACAAGAAGTCTAAATAGGACTTTGACTCTTTAACTCAAAAAATCCTAGAAGCGTGAAGAACATGCTTAACTAATGAAATAAAATTGTTTTTCTTATTTCTCTTCGTTTTTATTTTTAAATAAAAACATATAATGATACAATTACAATGATAATTATGAAGAACGAACCTAGTTTCACTTTCCAACACATACATTTAAGAACATTAACTTTTTTTTTTCTATCCATGCAACCATTAGTTTATGGTTTGTTCAAATTCCCTTGGAATTCAATATACAATTTGTGTTACTCCACAAGGAGTACTAGACTAAATCCTCTCTTTATGATCTAGGTGGATATTGGTGACCACCTACCTATTCCACTTGGACCCCCACCATTGTTTCTTTTAGTTTTTCATTTTCCTTAATTGTAGCACAATTTACAATTTTGGCAGTTTTTCGGGTCTTGAACTTCCAGAGCTGTTTTGTGGCCCTAAACGAATTTTTTTTGGAAAATAAACTCCAAGAAAATATGAGTTTTTGAAATAGTATTCATTGTCAGTAGTTATAGTCCTCGGATAGATATTTCTAACGAGGCATCACATGTGTCAAACGGAGATCGTATGCCAAAGTTACGACCCCGAGAAATTGATGTACCAATTTACCCCAACGGGGCCCATAGTTTGGTGTTTCATCTCCTAGGTTTAGGTTTTTGGATATTTAGGGATTTCAATTGTTTCTCAATAATAAATATGCCTTCAAGCCTCATTGTAACACAGTTCAAAGGCATGTAGCTGCCACATCTCTTCTCAGATATAAGTTACCAACGCCCTAGCTAGTTTATTTCCATTTTGTCTATAAGAATATTTCAGTTATGCGATATTAACGAAATGAAGTCTTATTTCTGCTGCATCTCTATGTTTATGTGTATTTTTGTATTTTATTGTGTTCTTGCATAAGTCCGTATTAGTGGTATCAGATCGATCTTTTCATTCTCGATCCTTCTTTGCATGTCCCCAACGAGGTCGGTGTATAAGGAGTTAGGGCTTGATCTGGTTGAACCTTTGCAAGATCAGTCTCGCAAACCCTAATGGCTGCCCATGGGGGATGAAAAGAAAGAAGATGGAGCAAGAGATCCTATCAAAATATTTCTCGAGGAGGCCGTCGAGAAACAAAGAAACGTGATGATGGATAACTTTGCTTAGATTCTTCAACAAATGCCCATCGGTGGCGTATCTGCATCCATCAACCACTCTAGAGGCACAAATCCTTTTAAGGTACAAGTAAACATTGACATTCCCATATTTGAGGACCAAATAGATGCAAACGTCGTAGATAGATGGTTGAATCTATTAAAAGGGTATTTATTGGCTCATAACTTTTTCAACCGAGAAAAGATTACTTTTGCACTCCTCAAAGCCGCTCTAGCTAGCTTAGAGTACGTAATGCAAAGCAAGGATCCATCAAATTTGAATATGAAGATTAAGAGTCTCCCTCAATTGCTTCAATGTAATTCATCATGCCAAGCCTTTGACAACATACTTCTCTTATCAAGGAATTCCTCATCATCTCTTCTAATATCAATATGTTGATAATTTGGGCCTAGGTGTCATCTCCCTCTCGAATAGAACACATAGATGATATGATGTCCAAAATAACTTAATAAATGAATGGATTCTTATAGATCACATCATACTAGGGTTTCAATACTATAGAACCTAGGTGTTACACGTCATTTTTTCACCATTACGCTAATGACTACCAATCTAAATCTCTCAATATCTGATGAAAGTGTCCCAAGAATTCCCCTACAATGTTAGAAGAAAAACTGTTATAGGTCGATTTGGGCATCATCCCCCAAGACCTCGTCAAACTGGACATCATCCCCAAGACCAATGAATAGGGTATATCATCCCCTTATATTTTATTTGCTATATTCTCTAAGTGAAGAACATTTCATTCATGGGTTCTATTGTGAGATTTCCAAGGTTTGAAGTATATGTTATATGGCCCACTGACTCACCAACGCTCATCTACAAGGGACTAACTACGTTGAAGTACCAATTCTTCAAGGCAAGGGTGCATTGCAGTGCACTTCCCGACATTCAAGTGTGCGTTGGTCACCTGGGAGCAGAATTCTCATTGTTCTGAGAATATTCACATGGCTAGTGCCTTCTAGAAGAGTCCATAGGTGTCATACTTCAAATCCAAGTGTCCACCTAATGCATATGAACTTGGAAACATGTCTTGACTATTATTAGAAAGTCATTCATTGAGAAACTACCATAAATTTCCCTATAAATTGAGCACTCATCCTAGTGCTAGGGAGGAAGAATTTTTTGCAAAGTTATAATGTTGGATTCTCATTTGATAAGAGAGTGAAAGTACTTATATGCTGCTGAGATGATGCTGGATGTGATGAGGTTGGAATGAAGTTGGAGCAGGTTGACGACAAATTGATCCATTGGTTGTAATATTCTCCTCCTACTCTTTAATGAATATTGTTGTTCATTTTCCCATACATATGTCTACTTCTTGTTGAATGTATTCTTGAATGATGTATGTATTTAAGATCTAGTCAGTTTGATTTGAGTAAGATAAGTAGATATTTGTATATTATGTTGTTTTTTGTTCTCTATTTGTGTTTGTAGGAATCAATCTAGCAACTCCAGTTAGATTGAGAGTGACATCAACAACGACAAACGGAGAAGGAGAGTGAAAGAATTACAAACAATCTCTTTCTATATTCTGTATATCTGTGTGTTTTAGAGAAAATAGTAGTTATCTTTCACCTGTTGTTCTGGGTGATAAACACCACACTCAGGGAATTTGATTTATCCATAGATTAAAATTATGTATAAAAAATTGGTGACTCTGCTGGGGAAATCCCATCATTCATGGTGTTTTTTCCTTTTTTACCTTCATCAATAGCATCTACTTTCTATTATCAGTAATTTGAATGAACAAATTGCACTAGAAGTGTGTTTTGCTGCTTGTTTTTCAAACCTAGTTACGCCCAATGCACTGTTGGTCAAGACATAGTGCACTGTAGTGCACTGTCTCCCATTCAGGGGTGCTCTACAACACACTGTCTCCCTTTAGAGACTGTGTTTCCCCCTTAGCTAACCAAATTACATCAAAATTTGTCATTTCTTTCAGTTTTAGCCACTTATTTGCTGTATTCTCAAATGTCTGATACCTCTTAGATACCAGTAAAATTTCTTGTTCTTCTTCCTTTGAAAAGTAATTTGTTCAATGTTTCATTAGTGTTTTTCTTTATGATTAGCAAATCAAATTCAAAGTAGTTAATTTTTGAATTAGATCAATTCTGTTTTCGGAAAGGAAATTGTTGTTTCATTCCTCGTTTCCTGTAGGAAAATTGTAGTTTCATTCTTCATTTTCCTAAGAGAAATTGTTGTTTCATTCCTCGTTTCTCATAAGAAAACACTTGTTTGAATGATTTATGCATATAGTTTCTTTTCATTCATTCACATTAAAGGGAGCTAAAAATAAAAACATGCATGTGCATATAGTGAATTGTGTGTGTTGCATAGGAACAAGTTAGGAAAGCTGCATTTAT
This sequence comes from Pinus albicaulis, assembly GCA_034641835.2. NCBI lineage: Eukaryota > Viridiplantae > Streptophyta > Pinopsida > Pinales > Pinaceae > Pinus > Pinus albicaulis. The sequence continues at coordinate 899,957,001 of CM076575.1, read as the reverse complement.
TTTGTGCTCTTTGTTGTTTTCTTAAAAAATGATTGCTTTTTCCCCTTAGTAGCCAGGATTTTCATTGAAAAAGATAAATTGAAAATTTTGCTTATCATTTAGTTTTCATTTTTAGGAATTTCCATTACATCACACGGTGAACCTCAAAGACAAACTTTTAAACAAGATCAACATAAAATTTACATCAATTAACCTAAGAAAGCATTGTAACATTAATGATAACATTTAGAAGGTCTAGGCTAGAGACTTGTTCCGATGTCATTAAACATAGCAGCTGCTGCTAACTTGTCTGCGGTACATTCTGAGTGTGATACCTCACTCCACGTACATATGTATTGTTAGGGTCCTATAAATATAGGATTCATAATTTTGATTTTACTCTGTTAAAATCTTGAAATATTGTACATACTTTTGCTTTCTGCAAATTTATTCCCAAATTAAAAAATGAAAAGAGGGTATGTCCTAGAAGAACAATCAAAGGAAAAAAAGAAACAAATATCAAAAAATAATATTAAATATGAACCCCATCAAAAATAGATCGTGAAAGTGTTGCAAGTTTAAATTCCACTACTTTAGTTTAATTTTGCAAATAAGATTGTGTGCATCTTGTTCAAAATGCCATAATCCATGATGAGTTAAATAGTTTAATCTTAACTTTTTCATGCTTTAAATCCCATGTTTATAGATAGAAAATAAAGATTTTGTCAAAACAGTTTAAACTTGACAAATCAGTAGATAGTTAGAGAATAAATGAGAAGCTCAATAGTTTAATTTGAGCCCTCGGATGAAATAAGGTTAGAATTATATAGTTTCATGCTTTAAAATAAAAATGGATTAAGGTTTGCAAGCTCAAATGCACCCATACAAATAAAGGAAAAAATGGTAGAATAAATGATGGGTAGGTAGAGAGAATTTTTACAAGGCATGGATAAACATTATCTGGAAAATTAGTAATTTCCCTCCCCATAATGAACTCCAGTACTAAAAACCTTCAGTTATAAAGGCTCAAAGAATTTATCTGACTTTTGGTGGGACCAGACCCACAGCTTTATGACTGATTGGTACTAAAATATTGAAATCCCCTTCATAAAAAAAAACCCTTCCCCTTCATAAGAAGCCCTTTTTCCCCTTCATCATTCATTTTACCCTAATAAAACCCCTTCTCCTAAACATAATTTACCTAGGAAAATTAAAACCCCTTTGACTAATTCCCTTTTTATACAAAAACACTCAAAAAACCCACAGAAATGCTTTTAGCCTAAGTATAAATGTTAAAGTGATGATATTTGGACTTACAATGAAGAAATTCAATCTAAAAGCCATATTCTACACTATACTTAGTCTATTTTTCATTCCTGCTCATTCATTTCATATTAACACTAATATAATGTATTAACTCCCTATTTACCCTTTAGCTCGTATTAATATAATTCCCACATATATTAAATACCCCAACCCATATTTTAAACTATAACCTATAGTTTCATTCCACACATGTTCTACATGTCAGACCCACTATACATTATACCCACAACCCTTTGTAAATAAACATAACCCAACTGTGTATTAAACATTAAATTAATACATAGTTAATACCCCGCATCATTAAAAATACCCGAGCCCTACGCCTTGTTGAACAACAACTTCATCATATAGTCCGCACTGTCCGATCCTCACCTGACAGACAATCTCATTTCACACATTTTAATGCACAATGTTTAATCAACCCCAACCCTTGCGAAAAATGTTGTTTTCACGCTTTCTCTCCCCTCAACGTGTCCTATTCCCATTTGATCGCATCGCCCAAGAAAATCCCACTTACCACCTTCAATCCATGCGAAAACTGCTGACGGTTTTTTTTTTCTCCCCCGCGCCCAAACCATTAAACTATTTGATTTGAGTGCCAATTGAATTCATTCAATGTTAAATAAAAGCAAATCAAAGTTGCCCATTTTCATTGTTTTCGCTCTTCAATTACAATTTGCGCACATAAAGAGAATTTTAGCCCGAAAAATCATTTTCGACTCCAATTTTAAGCCTAAATCCAAAAGAAGTTCACTAAATTGCAGTTACAAACCATGTAGAAGAACCTTGAAGTGCTCTAAAGACCAGAGAAGCTTTTGAAAGCTTTTATAAACCCATAAATCCTTATGCATGGAAAAAATTCATTTTTTCTCTAGGTATTCTTCAATGCTCACACTAATACTTACAACAAGAAAGTAATTCAATCATTGAACCCATTTAGGATGCTTTGTAGACCTAAAATAAATCCCTATAGCTTCTTAAATCTTTTTCTCTGCAAAGCGTGGATCTATTTTCAAAATATTCCCAAGGTCTGAGTCTGTTTTTGATCACATAAAGTATAATTTGACCAATTGAATCATTGTAGACCAAAGGAAAAACCCTTATTTTCATCTCAAATCCCTTATTGCACACTGTAATTAATCTTTCCACAGTATTTTAAGGGAAATACAATTAATAAATGTAGACGACTGGGAAAATTTGACTGATTTACTGTAAAGGTAAAACAGTAAACATAGCAGTAACAGTTTGCAGTGAAAACAGATACAGTTAAAGTGTATCAGTAAAAGTCAGAGTGAAAGTCAAATTAGTAAAAATTGAACAATCAATGTAAAACAGTAAAAGTAAACACGGAGGTAGTAATGGTTAAACAAAGATGAAAATGATTTCACCAACAACAATGAATTTTATCCAAAGTAAAAGCCAAAAAAGTTAAAAGAACAACAAGGTTAAAAGCTGAAAACAGAGCAAGAAGGGACATTTTCCAGAAATTTTCTGTTTAAGTCATAGTTTTGCAAAAACTATTGTGGCCAATCCAAGATGAATTTTGAAAAAATGAAGGAGGTTTATGTTCTTAAGATGTACACCTACAAAAAATCTCTCACTTTTCTAACAACCATTATGGGTTTGGAAATATTAAACAATATTTGAAATAACTTTTTATAGAAAATTCCTGTTTAGTCATCATTTTGCAGAGAAGAGTGTGGCCAATCAGAAATGAATCTTACAGAACGGGAGGATTTTTTTGTTCCTAGGAGACCCATCGACAAAAACCTATCTCACTTTTTACACAAATATTACAGAATGAGAGATAAATGCACATCTTTACAGCCTATGTTTCAAAATCTGCAAAGTGTTGTTTTAGACATATTTTTTCATAGTATATTGTGAACAGATGGAGCAGAATTTTAGGAAGTGGAGAGAGGTTTATCTCAAAAATATATTTATCTACAATAACCTCTTTCAATTTTTACACATATATCTTGAATTAAGATATAAAAAGGTATCACTGGACCCCAAGTTTGCAGAATTTCTGGAGCAAAATGCACAAAGGAAGGAGACAGTTAGTGACTTGGATGCCTCATCTTCAACTTAGAGTTGATATAAAATTCAAATTCTCTTCTTTGTCACCATCAATCCATAAGTATAGTTCCAAATATATTCATTAGTTTTGAGTGTCCTTTTATCAAGTTCTATTTATGTAATACAATTTGAGATATTTGCAAACCAATCTTGATATTTTTTCAAGATATTCTAGTTTAGAATTTGTATAAATACTTCATCATTTGAAGTATTATTGTGGAATAAATTGCTAAAGATTTCTATAGTCATTTTTGTTGTATCTAAAGGGTTTCTTGTAGCAAGTTCAATTAGAAGACTGGATTGAAGCCATAAGCATCATATTTCAGGATTCATGTGATGAGCCATTGAAGTGAAGTACTTTCTTCTGTCATTGTTTATCTTCTTATGTTTTACATACTTTCATAAATGTGTTCTAAATTTGAATGATAAATCAAGAATATTATCATATAATTTGTTAAAAGCACTCTATCTTGAACTATTTATCATTTCTATGTTTTCTGCTGATTTCCAGAGTAGGGAACCCTTAATTACTCCCTCTTTCGAATGATCTCTCTCTTCTCTTTCCTTATCCAGATCAAAGAATTCTTAATTTCTCTTTGTCCTGATTAATCCACTTCCCCAATAATCCTTCAAATATCTTTAGTGACTTGTCTATCTTGCCCTGAAAATATTTGTCTTTTGATCTTGATCTTGAGTTGTCTGCTTGACATATTGACTCCTTTTTCCCAATGGAAAACTAGATCTATTACTATCCATCTCTTTAAGTGATTTTCCCACCAACCAAACCAAATATTAAAACAAAATTGTCCTTATAAATAGCCTAAAATCAAACATTAAAATAAAGTTAAATCTTATAGAGAGAGCCCTCTCTTAACCCTAGGAAGGCTAGGTCCTAGAGTTTAAAAGTAGGTTTATGGTTACCTCAGAATATTTCTCTCTTTAACTTTGAGAAATTACTCACCGATAACATATTGGCGACCATTATGGGGAAACTAACATTTTCTTCAGAAATATTTTATAGGTTCAGATTTGATCTATGATGGTGGACACTGATCAGACACACAAAGGTTAAAATCATCCACCTGGCGACTCCAAATCAATTTCACAATCAAGACTCCACTGGAGGAATGAACCTGAAAGAACAATATGGAAAGATCGGGTTTTCAACTTGGATCTTAATCCAAGACATTATGTTCCTTCTCATTAAGAAAATTTTTCAATGTATATTGTATTTTAGAGAAGATCTTAGATTATTTTTTAATTATTTTCCTTTAAAGATTGTAAATACTAATTCTCCTAATCCCTTCGAGCAGCTTTCTTCTGAATATTATGATGATCATTTTCCAGTTAAGAAGCCTCAAATAATCAAGACTGATCTTACAATCCCTATGCATATTCCTGTACCTTGTAAAGTTCCTGATAGATATCCTCATCTTACCTCTTGTACTCCATAATTTCCCTGATAACTATTACTAATATCCCTCCCCACAATGAACTCCAGTACTAAAAACCTTCAGTTATAAAGGCTCAGAGCATTTCTCTATATTTTGGTGGGATCAGACCCACGACTTTATGACTGATTGGTACTAAAATATTGAAATCCCCTTCATAAAAAAAAACCCTTCCCCTTCACAAGAACCCCTTTTTCCCCTTCATCATTCATTTTACCCTAATAAAACCCCTTTTCCTAAACACAATTTACCTAGGAAAAGTAAAACCCCATTGACTAATTCCATTTTTATACAAAAATACTCAAAAAACCCACATAAATTATTTTAGCCTAAGTATAAATGTTAAAGTGATGATATTTGGACTTACAATGAAGAAATTCAATCTAAAAGCCATATTCTACACTATACTTAGTCTATTTTTTCATTCCTGCTCATTCATTTCATATTAACACTAATATAATGTATTAACTCCCTATTTACCCTTTAGCCTGTATTAATATAATTCCTACATATATTAAATACCCCAACCCATATTTTAAACTATAACTTATAGTTTCATTCCACACATGTTCTACATGTCGGACCCACTATACATTATACTCGCAACCCTTTGTAAATAAACATAACCCAACTGTGTATTAAAAATTAAATTAATAAATAGTTAATACCCCACATCATTAAAAATACCTGGGCCCCACGCCTTGTTGAACAACAACTTCATCATATAGTCCACATCGTCCGATCTTCACCCAACAGATCTAATGACTGAGATCTCATTTTGCACATTTCAATGCACAATGTTTAGTCGACTCCGACACTTGCGAAAAATATTGTTTTCACGCTTTCTCTCCTCTCAACATGTCCTATTCCCATTCGATCGCATCGCCCAAACAAATCCTGCTTACCACCTTCTATCCATGCCAAAACTGCTGACGGTTTTTTTTTTCTCCCTCGCGCCCAAACCATTAAACCATCTGATTTGACCACCAATTGAATTCATTCAATGTTAAATAAAAGAAAATAAAATTCGCCCATTTTCATTGTTTTCTCTCTTCAATTACAATTTACGCATATAAAGAGAATTTTAGCCTGAAAAATCATTGCTGACTCTAGTTTTGAGCCTAAATCCAAAAGAAGTTCACTAAATTGTAGTTACAAACCGTGTAGAAGAACCCCAAAGTTCTCTAAACACCATAAAAGCTTCTGAAATCTTTTATGAACCCAGAAACCTTTATGCACGGAAAAACTTCATTTTTTCTCTAGGTATTCTTCAATGCTCATGCCAATACTTACAACAAGAAAGTAATTCAATCATTGAACCCATTTAGGATCATTTGTAGACCTAAAAGAAATCCCTATAGCTTCTTAAATCCTTTTCTCTGCAAAACATGGATCTATTTTCAAAATATTCCCAAGGTCTGAGTCTATTTTTTATCACAGAAAGTATAATTTGACCAATTGAATCATTGTAGACCAAAGGAAAATCCCCTATTTTCATCTCAAAGCCCTTATTGCACACTGTAATTAATATTTCCACAGTATTTTGAGGGAAATCAAATTACTAAATGTAGAAGAATAGGAAAAGTTGACTGATTTACTGTAAAGGTAAACTAGTAAATAGAGCAGTAACAATTTGTAGTGAAAACAGAGACAGTTAAAGTGTATCAGTAAAAGTCAGAGTGAAAGTCAAATAAAAAAAAATAGAGCAGTCAATGTAAAACAGTAAAATTAAACATGGAGGCAGTAATGGTTAAATAGAGATGAAAACACTTTCACCAACAACAATGAATTTTATCCAAAGTAAAAGTCAAAACAATTAAGAGAAGAATAAGGTTAAAAGATGAAAACAGAGCAAGAAGGGACATTTTCCAAAAATTCCTTGTTTAAGTCATAGTTTGGCAGAAACTATTGTGGCCAATCCAAAATGAATTTTTCAAATATTAAGGAGGTTATGTTCCTAAGATTTACACCTACAAAAAACTCTCTCACTTTTCTAACAACCATTATGGTTTTGGAAATATTAAACAATATTTGAAAGCACTTTTTACAGAAAATTCCTGTTTAGTCATTTAGTCATCATTTTGCAGAGAAGAGTGTGGCCAATAAAAAATGAATCTTACAAAATGGGAGGAGGTGTTTGTTCCTAGGCGACCCATCGAAAAAAACCTATCTCAATTTTTACACAGGTATTACAGAATGAGAGATAAATGCACATCTTTAAAGTCTATTTTTCAGACTATGCAAAGTTATGTTTTAGACATATTTTTGCAGAGTATATTGTGAACATCTAGAGTGGCCTTTTAGGAAATGGAGAGAGGTTTATCTCAAGAATATATTTATATACAATAACCTCTTTCAATTTTTACATATCTATCTAAGGTTGAGATATAAAAAGGTATCACTGGACCCCAAGTTTCCAGAATTTCTGGAGAAAAATGCACAAAGGAAGGAGACAGTTAGTGACTTGGAGGCCTCATCATCAACTTAGAGTTGATATCAAATTAGAATTCTCTTCTTTTTCACCATCAATCCATAATTATAGTGCCAAATATATTCATTAGTTTTGAGTGTCATTTTATTAAGTTCTATTTATGTAATACAGTTTGATATATTTGTAAACCAATCTTGATATTTTATCAAGATATTCTAGTTTAGAATTTGTATAAATACTTCATCATTTGAAACATTATTGTGGAATAAATTGCTAAATATTTCTATAGTCATTTTTGTTGTATCTGAAGGGTTTCTTGTAGCAAGTTCAAGTAGTAGACTAGATCAAAGCCATAAGCATCATATTTCAGGATTCATGTGATGAGCCATTGAAGTGAAGTACTTTTTTCTGTCATTGTTTATCTTCTTATGTTTTACATACTTTCATAAATGTGTTCTAAATTTGAATGATAAATCAGGAATATTATTACAGAATTTGTTAAAAGCACTCTGTCTTGAACTATTTATCATTTCTATTTTTTCTGATGATTTCCAGAGTAGGGAACCCATAATTGCTCCCTCTTTCGAATGACCTCTCTCTTCTCTTTCCTTATCCGAATCAAAGAATTATTAACTTCTCTTTGTCCCGATTAATCCACTTCACCAATCATCCTTCAAAGATCTTTATTGACTTGTCTATATTTCCCTAAAAATATTTGTCTTTTGATCTTTATCTTGAGCTGTCTGCTTGACATATTGACTCCTTTTGCCCAATGGAAAACCAGATCTATTACTATCCATCTCTTTAAGTGAATTTTCCCACCAACCAAACCAAATTGTCCTTATAAGTAGCCTAAAATCAAACATTAAAACAAAGTTAAATCTTATAGAGAGAGCCCTCTCTTAACCCTAGGAAGGCTAGATCCTAGAGTTTAAAAGTAGGTTTGTGGTTACCTCAGACTATTTCTTTCTTTAACCTTGAGAAATTATAGAGTGATAACATATTGGCAACCATACTGGGGAAAATAACATTTTCTTCAGAAATATTTTACAGGTTCAAATATGATCTATGATGGTGGACAGTGATCAGACACACAAAGGTTAAAATCATCCACCTGGTGACTCTAAATCAATTTCACAATCAAGATTCCACTGTAGGAATGAATTTGAAAGAACAATATGGAAAGATAAGGTTTTCAACTTGGATCTTAATCCAAGACATTTTTTTCTTTTTCATTAAGAAATTTTTTGAATGTATATTGTATTTTAGAGAAGATCTTGGATTAGTTTTTAATTATTTTCCTTTAAATATTGTAAATACTAATTCTCCTAATCCCTTCGAGCAGCTTTCTTCTGAATCTTATGCTGATCATTTTCCAATTAAGAAGCCTCAAATAATCAAGTCTGATCTTACAATCTCTGTGCATATTCCTTTACCTTGTAAAAATCCTTATAGATATAAGCCCCTCATCTTACCTCATGTACTCCATAATTTCCCTGATAACTATTACAAATTTCTTCCCAGGGTTAATGGAGAAATAATAACATCATTGCCCAAAAACATATTGAAGGTTTTGAGAATTGTCTGGACCTATTTGATATTGATGAAGATGATGTTAAAATCAGAATTTTTTCTCCTTCTTTGCAAAATAGAATAAAGAGTTGGTTTAAGAATCTGCCTAATGCAAGCATCTCAAATTTCCAGCGGTTTGTCAAAATTTTTCTTGACAGATGGATAATTAAAGTCAATATTTTTGTGATCATAGAAGAATATAATCAGTTAAAAAGACATCCAAATGAAACAACACAATAATTTTCTGACAGATTTAATCAAGTTTATTATTCAATTCCATAAAATATAAGACCTCCTCATGATTCAATTCTCTTGCATTATCAAAGTGGCTTTGATCCAGAAATAGAATTTCAGTTAAGAGAAAGAGATCCAGAAACACTTGTACAGATGAAAAATATTGCAATTGATGTAGAAGTTAATTTTCAAATAAGAAATGAAAAGTTGAAAGCAGAAGAAGAGAAGAAAAACATTGTAGAGGTAAAACTCAACCTTTTGGTAAATAAAGTAGAAGAAATGATATAGAATATCACTATGTAATATGAATTTTTTGTTCAAGATCATCATGAATGAATAGAAGAGGTTGATAGCCATGAACAAATTCCTACTAATTCCAATAATCATCAGTCATAAAATAGATTTACAGATCAATATGTGGAAGAAGAATCTACCGATTTAATGTGTATGTTTGATGACATTCCTTCATTTAATGATTTTCCTGACTATGATCAATATAATGACAATTATGTTCTTCAAACTCAAGATAACTTTACATAGCTTCAAAAGCTAGTTTGTGGGATGAGTAAACTCAGTTTCAGCAGCCAGAATATAGTGATCAGCCTATACATATCAGCCATGAGAGTGAAGAAGAAAGTGCAGAAAATTGGGAAATAAGTGAAGGTTCTTTACCTCTTTGTTTTGCTTCATTTCAGTTTATTAGAGCCAAATTTCATGCAATCAACCATCAACAATCTTTGGATATTGTGATTGACAACAAAGAAGATAATGAAACTCTTAATCATGATTCTTCAGTTTCACAATTACATTTATCAAATTTTATTGAAACGTCTGATCAAATGACACAAGAAAGTTCCATACCACTATGTTTTGAATCATTTCAGCTTTTGAAGGAAATGTGGTATAACATATTTAAAGAAAAGGATGAGAAACTTGTTGAAGTTTATGAAGTCCCATGGAATCCTATATGCCTGTTACATAGAAATTTGTCACCGTCCCTGCAATTCCCCATCCCACACATTGGAGGGATTATTCCGTGACCTGTGAGTAGTGACATGACCTGAAACCACTTTCATGGCATCCCCCTGAACATGGAAATTCTTTCCCTTGAAGACAATTCCTTGTGAAAAACCCTAAAAATAGCCTTTTTTGCCTTGGCACGACTAGACAGTTCAATCCTCGCGCTAATGGGGGAAATCCACCAAAGAGGGCGTGCCAACTGGCACTCTGTCCCAGTGTTGCACCTGCGCCAGGCTTAATAAGGAGTGTTTTTAAAAATAAATGGCGGAAGATTGACTCCAACCAATTCCTGAACTGGTTTCTAAATTGAGTTGGGAGGTTGGCTCCGGATCTCCATGTAGAGGAAGTAGTTTTCCACCTCTCATGGAAGCTTCCTTGAGGATAGGGCCAATCCCATGATTGTAGGGATCTCAACTCCCCTTCCACCATCTATATAAGCTTGCCATTTTCCTTTGCAAGCTAATCTCCAAGAGCCTTCATACCTAAAGAATGCTGCAAGAGCCTTGATAGTCCTCATAGAGCCAAATCAGTAGCAAGGAGATTGACGACTGAAGAGAGAGGCTTGTCCCCATTCCCGACGAGATTTACTGAGACGTATTCCGCTGTCGACCTGCCGAAGGAAGATTCAGCGTTAGAGCCAGGTTGTATTTTCCTTTGTATTAATTAATGATAAGCGACTTTGGTTATGGTTCCACTCGTATTGTTCATTATGATCATGAGTTGTGTCTTCTCTGACTGATACATAATTGCATATATTGGGTTTTACGCTTGTGTTTGTCGTGTTTCTTGCGTGTACAGGTGTTCGATCATAGCGAGCGTGAGGATTGTGATCTGCCAGAGCAAGGGAACGGGAGCACTATCTTCTCTATGAACAACAACGTTGGATTCAAGGTAAGCCTTCTTCGCCATTTGGTTTATTGCAATTAGGAACTTGCACATTAGCGTGATATGATTGTTGCTAGACCCAATCTGGGCTTGTAGGGATCACCTCTGTCTGCAGAGGGGATTTACCTCTACAACAAATTGGCGATTCCACTAGGGATCGTTGATTTGGAGTATTGTCTTGTCTTTTTGGTTGATTCTTGACTTTGCTTGCTTGATCAGCTCTTTTGGCTGGCTCTTTCCGTGTGTTTGGCTTTTGTTTAGCTTTACCATCACTAGTCTGTTTCTTGGATTGCTCTTTTTTATTTTTCCTTAGTAAACTTAACTGGCGTGCTTATTAGCCTGACAGTCGCGCCAATTGGTGCATGTTGCCAGTGTATTACCCACGCCAATCCTGTTTTGGCGCTAGATTCCGCCTAACAGTCGCGCCAATTCTGTAAGGTGCTAGGGTTTGCTCTGTTTTGGGCTTTCTGAGTTTGATCTGTGATTTTGGTTTCATTTTTATGACTTTTTGAGTGTTCTGGAGCCTTGTTTGACTGACTGTGACCTTCATCCTTTGGTTGTTTGCCTGTTTCTATTGATTTTACATTTTAGCCCTAGGGCATCTAGGTGCTATAGTGTGTCAAGCCTCCCGTGGGAGTTTTTGGTTTCTATCTGTTCAGTCAACCTTGTGATTGCTTCTCTGCATTCGTTTGGTGGTTGTCTATCGTTTTATTGCGCTATTTGAGTGATTGGTTTCTTCTTCATTCAAATTCCGCTTTGTCTCGCTTTGAGCCTAGATTACATGGTTCATTTGAGTCTTTGGGATTCTCTTGGTTTTGAGGGATTGTTTTGTCAATTTGAGGTCTGATTGTGTGTTTGCATTGAGTGAAATTAGCTTGTTTTTACTCCTTTGCTATCGCTTCTCAAATTTCTCTTTTCATTAGTTTTCATTTTGTTTAGTGCACTTTGCTCTTAAACATTGAAAATACAAAAATCTCTTTTTCTTTGATTAGTTAGTGTGAATAAAATATTTTCCATGTTATTAGTGATTAGTAACTTTGAAAGAAAATCTTTTAGTTTCCATTAGCTGCATTAGAGACTTTACTGGTTGTTGTCTGATCGTTTTGTTATTGTGTGAAAAGCTCTCAACTCTCTTGTAATTAGATTTCATCGAATGAAATGATATACTGTGGCATGTAGTGTGCATTTAGGAGATTTTGAGACATAACACTCGCTAGGGCCTGAAAATTGAAACATAATTGAAGATAAACATTAAAATTTATTCAATTTACACTAAGGCAACATTGAAACATTAACGAAATATTTAGAGGTCTAGGCTAGAGACATGTTCTGGCGTCTTTAAACCTAGTAGCTGTCATTCGCCTCTTGGCTTTAGACAGCACTAGTACGGACTTGTGCTCCCCGTACCGTCATGTATATAAAGGGAGACCCCACTAGGTTGCCATCCTTTATCCATAGGAAGCCGAGTTTTCCATCCTATACCCGTGATACACCGGACACAGGATTCGAGGAGATTTCCTGCACGTACGTTAAGTCCTTGGTTGATTTCTCTTTCATTTTGAAACCAAGGTGTATATTACAGTTCACGGTTATTTGGTACACCCTTTGCCTAGATTACCAGAGTAGTAATTTTGATATTTTCTTACTCTTTAAATTTGAAAAGATCATCAAGTTCTTGTCCTTTCACGCTTGCTTCAAAACTGAAAGAGATAGAGTCATCTTTCATCTATTTCTCGACTCTTAAAACATGAAATGATGAATTTTCTAAGTTTCAATGTCGTAAAATAAATCACCCGCAATCACACACCCTTTTAGATCTTGCTTGTTGGCCATTTGATTGTGTGCCTTGATTATTTTTAGCCCGTGTGTTGTGTTTGATCTTTTCCTTTTGTCGCTATTGTCATAGTGGCGGAACCCTCAGTTTTGTCTACTGGTAGTCCATATACGGACGATTCAACAGATGTTTTTCAATCCTCTGCTGAACATCAATAGCCCATCGTTTTCGAGTTTCCCAACGGGGGACTGGTTTTGTCTGAGCTTCCCTTTGGAGGACCAGTTGAGTTCAATTGGCCCTTATCCGACCCTTGGTCTGGATTTGGAGTAGGGGAACATTTCCCTCCTCTTACATCGGGTTCGCCTTTTCTAGCTGCTGTTATTCCTTCTAGTCCTCGCCATCTATTACAAGATCTAGTGGCAGGTTCAGATATGGGTGCATCCAGCCATTCTCCTAGTGAGGAAATCCCCACGTTTGGTGAAGATTACCAGTTGTTCCTAGAAGACAACCCCGAATTATCCGTCATGTCTTCACCTGGTCCCTCACTACTAGCAGGGTATAGATCTTTAAGTTAGATTATGACCACCGTCGCCTCTATGGGGATATCAACTCCTTCTACAAGGCCGGTCATTCCTTCATTGGGGATGTCTCCGAGGACACCCATCACATCATCCCCTCAGGTCACTTCTGTACCCGTTAGGCCCAGCGTCTGTGTGGCCGCATCTACACTCGCTGTTACCACTCAGTCTCTAAGGGCTGCATCACTTCCCGAAGATGTCTATATAGCATCTGCTATGCCAGAGAACATTTCTCCTGAGGAGTATCGATTGTACCTACATCAATCGAACCCCGAGGTTGGACAATCCTCTCAAGATCCCAACCGCCCGTATTTTTCGCATTATGCACAGGATGGTACTCTTGTTTACGTTTTTCCATATCAATACGATGAGTACGGGAACCCTTTACGTTTACCCGCTCCAGAGGCTCACCTTCATGCTCAAGGTTTTTCGTCTAACCAGGCTGGAAAGTCTTATAACCTGCAAGGACAACCTTTTCAAGGCCAACCTTCGGGCCAGCCTGGCTATCCTTATGAACCGCAAGGACAACCCTTACAAGGCTACCCTTTGGGCCAGCAGGGGCCATTATACTGTTTGCAAGGATAGTATTACAACCCTTCAGGCCAACCTATGCAGCATCTCCCTGGGGTCCAACTTGGGCAACCTCAAGGACTCACAGGTCAACTGGGGTACCAACCAGGGCCGATATATGGTCCTGGGGGGCAACTCCAACCTTCCCAACCCATGCAACCTTAGTATCCTATTGGTTCGAATGTTGCACATCAGCCAGGATCATCTTACGGTCCTGTTGCAGGTCAAACCAGTTACTAGCCACAACCTGGCTCCATTCCACCACCAGGCCAACCGACCTGTTAGCCATCAGTATTTTTTTACATGTTAGTGATGACTATATCTATAGCTGATTTTTCTAGAAACTAATTTCCTTATGTCAATATGTCATCCAGAAAACCCTCCCAAAACTTTTTTCGCCCTTCTACCTATTCAGTCCACCCCTGGCAAAATCAAAACCTCATTATCACTATCCTATCTAGCTTCAGCCTTCTTGATCTACCCACCAGCTTTAAAAGGCAAATCCACATCTGTTTCTAAAGTCTCCCCTATGTTAGGAAGTGGCGCTTCAAGACATTTCACCCTTGGCAATCATCAAAAAGCCAAAAAGCCTCCATCTGCAACAGACCTACCATGACTGACCTCTTACTTTGCAAAATAATTTGACAAACAGCCCTAAGTCGCGCCACTCACATCCCCTAGATCTCAGCACTGCATAAACCCCAATCTCAAGCTGACTATTAGGTTTCTCTCAGTGTTCTATGGTTTCTGCAAAGAACAGGAAATATAACTTCATCTCAGGATTAAATGCTTGATCTACAGTTAGAGGAACAACTGCTTCTAAATGTATTATGAGCCTGAGATGAAGCTGCAAAACAAAAGTCACTCATCAGGACCTTACATCTCTTTCCAGCATGAAAATCACAGTAAGAAAGGGTCACCACTGTCTCAGCAAACTGGTAAATGGTCAAGGCCCAGAACCTCCTTCATTTACAAGCAGAGGGTTAGGGCGCCTCCTTCATCCACAAGCAGAGGGCGCTGGCCAATATTGACTTTGAAGATTGGAAAAGTCCAGGTTTGCTTTTACTGAACAGTGAAACAATATCTTCAGGTTTTATGAATGTGACTGATGATCATAACAGGAATGGAGTTTAAAATATGCTAGCTCAAAGGAAAAGGAGTCTAGTCTGATAAAGGAGGTCTTCTGAAGCTTTCAAGTCATGTGAATTGTTGAACTTTAGAAAGGCCTATCATTAGTAAAAATTCCAATCATAAAAAGCCTGTTTGTCCACAAGATCAAATGGAATAGATGCTGACAACAAATGCCATTGCACAGGCAGAGAGGAAAGTTCTTGGTTTTTCAAAAAGCACTGACCTTCATAGTCACAAAGATTATTTGTCAAGTAATCTGTCATGAGATGACCAAGCCAAATGATAAATATCTCAGTCACCCTTAGAACAGTGCAGGGAGACAGTGTTACTTTGGCTAGGGTTTTTGCTGAAATACAGTGATGCTTGCAAGAAGAAATGCTAATATTGATGTTTTTCAAGAGGTTCACTTACCATCACATCCAGAGAAAAGCTGTGTCAAACAGAGTTGTCAAAACACCTTCAGATACCTTACTTGATGAAGAGCCTCCTCCATGTATGAGCAGATGGCCAAAGCCATTGCAGGTTGCTGAAACTGATTGATATAAGAATGCAGTGGAAGGATACAAAGAAATTAAATAGAAGTCATTGCACAGGTAAATGATAGTGTTTATAATGCAAAGGTATTGGTTTCCCTATTCAAAGAGCTGTCTGTCAGACTGTACCTGTAGTAGAAAAGAGACAATATTGAATATATGTATGCCATTGACACCAAAAAGGGGGCATTTTCCTTAAAGGAAAGAATCAAACAATAAAACCATATCACATGCCAAAGGTCCAAAGAAGCGCTTTCAAGAAATGGTGTTCAAGGTTTTCAAATGTTTCTGGCGCATTATGAATGGTCTTTCCTTGATAAAAATCACCAAGAGGGGAATACAGTAAACATAGTCTAGTTATGAAATGGCTCTATTTTACAAAAAGGGGTCAACACACTGGTCAAAGCAAAATGATGACTGTGTATCAAAGAGCCCTGTTTTCCTGTTTTACAAGCTTATCTTTTCAGATGGACAAGGCAAATGGGTATACAATCTTATGAATAGGCAGAAGAAGTTTGTTTTGATAAATTACCACTGTTTAGATGTCTTAAAACAAACACAGTTGTCATCATTCCAAAGGGCAGATGTAGCACATAACTACATGGAAAGAGAACCTGCAGACAAGGCTCTTAAATTCTATCACCAAGAAGATATCCCCTTTTGAGTTATTGTTCACTATGTTCCAAAGGTCATTCAGCATATGATCAGTATGGATAGTTTGAAACAAACAAGTTTCCAGTATTAAATAAACAAAGATGTGGCATAATGAGTTGTCAAGCAGAGGATTGCAGTGAAAAACGCCCCTTGAAGAACATTGCAGGTCATAAAAGATGCAGCAACTTGTACCTGTATTATTAAACACAGTGGCAGAAGTGATGTAGAGGTTGTTGAGTGGTTTGTCAAGGTTTAAAGCTCGGGGTTGACTACTGTGTACTAAACAGAGTCATTGTTCGAGTTGTATATGCAAAATAACAAACCCACGGTTTAAAAACGAAACAAAATTGAAAACCAAGGTTACATTCAAAAGTTTAATGACCGTTGGAACTTTGTTTTCAAAATAACATCAAAGAGTAAGTGTGAGAGTAAAAATTTCATTTTTCAAAAGCTGAAGACGAATTCTGGCCTCCCTAGCACCAAAGAAATAATTTTCGGGTCATTGGGCAGAATTTAACACTGTGCAGAGGCAGCGCGACGCGCCTGCGTTTTTGCGCGACACGCCTGGCGGAAATTTTCAACGGGCCGCCTTCGTTAGCGCGACGCGCCTGTACAGTGGCGCGACGCACCTGTACAGGCCGCCCGACCACCCGACAGGCCGACCCGACAAGTTTTATATGCGCGACGTGGTGGCTTCAAAAGAGTGCCGCGCAGGTCTTGAAGACCCCTGGTGCTACTCCGGCCCTGCACAAGGGTTGTTCATCAATTTTAAAGGTATTTCTCATACATTTTCCCCCTCAGCTTCAAGAAATGGCTAAGTAACCAGAAAGGTTTAAATCAAACAGTCATAGTTTTCAAAACTTTCAAAACCCTCTAAACCCGGTCACTACAGCTAAAAACAGTGCTCCGAAGTGTTGTGATGTGATAAAAGGCTGACCGTGTTATTCCAAAAAACACCTCGAGGCTACAGGGGAAAGCTGTTGATTGACTGTTTTGTGTTGTTCAAAACCTGTTTGGCAAGTGCTATTCATCCTAGCAGAGGTTTTCATAATATCACCAGAGGGCTGCATTCATAAGGGACCATTTATTGTTTTAAAAAGAGAAAACTCATATAACCTCTGTCTAACAGCTTTACAGTCTTCTAAAAACTCTGTCATTTTCTGCTCCAAAACTGTGTATTGACTGTCTAAAGACTAAGGGTTGATTTCACATATGCAAACAGTGGAAAGTGGGCACACTTATGCAGGGCAAGGTTTTTAATGGTTGAAAGCCTCCTTGAGCTATGAGCTAGGTGTATTGGTTGGTATCTGAGACTTCAAAAAACAGAGTAATTTTGGCATTCTCTCACAACACACTCTTTTAGCAGATTGCCTTTCTTTCACTGTATTATTCCTACTGTGAATTTGTTGACAGAGATTTTCCAAAGGTGAACAGGACAAAAGAAGGGCAGAGTTTGTTGATGGGAATTTAACATTGGAGGCAGAGGTGCAGGTGTGGTGGTTGACCTTTGAAATTCACAAGTAAAGAGGTGTTTTTCCTAAACACTATGTGCTAATATTTCACCTAACCTAAAGTCTCCTTTCTCTTCCACTGTATGGTCTCTTTTATAGAAATCTGTTGATAGAGGAATTTTCAAGGTGAATGACCTGAAGAGCAGGGTTTTAATATTTGAGTTTTGTTTTGAAGACACAAATACAAGTGTTGGTTGGCCTCTAACAAATTCACAAGAGGAGTGATTGTTCAAAACTGTGCACAGGGAATCTACACAGCAGTTTGTCCCATCTTTACACATGGTGCCCTATTAAAAAGTTTGCCTGGCTGAGGTGCATCTAGAGGTGAAAAGGCTGGTTTCAAGGAGTGCGGAGGTGGTTTATTCAAAGAAAACATTGTTGCAATCTATCCTAACCACATTGTCCATTCTGTCCAAGCAGTATAGTGGCCAGTTTCAATCCATCAGAGCATTTTTACATACAGTAAAGGCAGTTTGCCTCTTCCAAAGCTTGTTCAAGTCAGAATGCCTCCAAAGCAAGACCACAGGAGCGGTCCACATAAGAGATATGAGCCTATCTCCACAGAAGAAATCAATGCTCACCCATCTGTGCTTTTCAATTTCCATGAAGTAGGCTGTCTTGATTTCTGTCAGAAGATAGAAGTAGTCAAGAGTTTTTCGCCACTAACACATTTTTGCGCTTTGAGATTCAAGGACAAGCACTTCCAATTGGCAGATCTTGACTTCAAAATTTCTCCAAGGTATGTGTCCAAGGCTACCAAGATCCCGTATCATGGTGAAAAGTGGTTTAAACAAGCTCATCTTGATCTAGAGGATTATAAACCTTTCATCAAGCCCGAACATAGGGAAACTATCACTGCTATTTTCCCTGTTTCCTATCTTCTTGACAGTTATGCTCCACTGATGAAAGCCATAATGAGATATTTCACTTGTGAAGGGAGGTTTAATCAAATTTATGCCTACCATGTCCGCTTGTTGATACATTTTACCAGAAGCAGGAAACTAAACCTTTCGTACTTTTTGTCCAAAAGCATAGAGAAAATGGCAGCTACTGTCCAAAAGAAGGCTCCACCTCAGCAAATCCCTTCTCTCTTTCATCATTCCTTGATCAAAATTATCTTCTTATACCAGCTAGAGAAGAAGGGGGTTTCATGGGATTCATTCATTAGCCATTCAAATTTTGCCACTGTCCCTCCTGTTCATGTGTCTCCTACTCAGCCTGTCCATCGCCCAGTGACTCTGTCTAGTAGGCCTACACCTAAAAAACTCAAAATGACTACTGGGCAGCCAAGTCAACAGGGAGAAGGAGAGGGCAGTGAACCACAGGGAGAAGGAGAAGGCAGTGAACAGCAGCAGATACAGGATGAAGGCCAGCAGCAGATACAAGATGAAGGCCAGCATCAGGCAGATGATGAAGAACAGCAGATACAAAGTGAAGAACAGCCACAGGTACACATTGATGAGCAGCATTTGGATGTTGAGGGACAGCAGCAGACAGTTGATGAAGCACAACAAGTTGGGCGAGAAATTGAAACATCTCTTGAAACACAAATTGGACAAAACATTGATGAGGAACAACAAGCTAAGGCTGCCATCCAAACAGTAACCAAGACTGTTCCTAGCAAGAGGAAATTGCCCAAAAAGACACCTTCTAGCTTGCCAAGGAGGAAAAGCGCCAGATTGGCTTTCAAAGGCAAAAGTAAAATTGGAGAAAGTACAAAGCATGGGGGTGAATTAGCTATTATCCCTATCCAAAGCGATGATAGTGACAATGAGGCCTGCCTCCTTGAAAACCTCCTCATTCACAAAGAGGGGAAAATTGAGGTGTTACAAGAAGACCTTCAAAGGGCGAGGAATTTCGACCACTTCTTGGAGGTTGAAAACAAACAAATGAAGTTTCATGCAGCTATTCATGAGGCAAGGGCAATCAAGTATAAGAAAGAGGCAGAAAAGGCGCAAGTAAGAATTGAAGAGCTCATTGGCGAGTTTGATGATGAAGAGGAGCAAGATCAGCCTAGGCGGAAGAGGCCTAGGACCATCGGGCTTAGAAGAGCCTTGGAAAAACAGAGAGCAGAAGAACAAGCTCATTTCGAAGCCTTTCCTCTCACTGCCCTCCTTGAGCAGGAAATTGAGGAAAACAAAGAAGCATGGCTTGAGAGAGCTAACCAGCATTTGGAAACGAAGCTTGAGAGGGCGAACAGGGATCTTGAGCTACAAATAAAGAGGACTCTTCACTTTCAGAAGCTAAATCAGTTTGCCAGGCGAAAATTAAAGGTAGCACAAGAGAAATTGAAGAAGTTGAAGGAGAAGCGCCTAGCACGGAAGGAAGGGAAAAGCATATCAGCCCTTGATATTTTGGCCTTAGCTTCGGAGCATGTTGCTTTGGACCCTTGAGGGTCATGCATGCCAATTTTGGGCCTTTTTCGGCAACTTTTTGTTTTTTGGCATTTTTTGGGTTTTTGGCCAAAAACTCATAAATTCGCCATTTCAGTTTGATGAGTTGTCAAGGGAGGAGGATGATACCGATGGATGCCATAATTCCATGAGCAGGTCTCCAGCGATTTTCATGGCATTTGAAGATCATTCGCCCCCTCAAATTGGCGAAAAACACCCTCATTTTGCACATTCTGCCCGCCATATCAGCAGTCTGCTATTTTCTGGGTTTTTTCACACAGGTACAGTTTTGGATGACTTTAGAACCTCGGATTGAGTTGGTTCCAGTTGCGCCGGAAAGTAGACACAGAGAGATTTCCACCAAGCCCTCATGAGCCCCATTTCGACATCGGGAAGGCTGCCAATTGCATCCAGCAAGTCAGGGGACCTTTTTCAGGCATAAATATGAAGTATTTTTGTAATTTTTGGACTTCAAAAATCTGTTTTTCCCAAATGTGCGTTAAGCTATTTTTATCATTGGGAAATGATGTAAAGTCAATATAATTTCCATTTTTAGCAGTTTTTTAGATATTTTATGGGATATTTTGTGCCTTGGGCTTTGCAAAGCCTCAAGGACAAGTTTAGATATTTTGACTTGGCCAATGGGATAGCTAGTTGCTCTATGAGGTTTTCCTCCCTCAAGCCTATTTATTCCATAGTTCTCATTGTAAATCAGAGGCTGAACTTGAGAGAAGAATTAATACATTGGTCATATGAGCTTTGAAGAATACACTTGAGTTATGATTTTTGGACTGCCTCTTGGATGCTTTTGAGGAATGATGAAGGATTGTTGATGGATTCCTTGACATGGTAGAATGGTATAGTGTTTCTTGATATGTTTTTGTCTTCTAGTTTTCATTCATAATACATATTTCTTGCTACTATAGATCAGTAGAGATTGATTTTGAGATATGCCCATGGAGGCACCTCAAAATCCCTGAATCTTCATAGCTTGATGTTTTCTTCTTCCTTAGTTATGCTAAAAGAATTCTTAGCTGCTCTTTAGTAACTTAAGGTATTGTTGCTAAGTTTTATTCATAAGTTCTATGTATGTTGAGTAGGATGTATGGTTTGCCCTACCTACCTATAAGCTGCCCATAGTTCTGTCCATAAAACTTTCTCTTTGACTGATTTGTTGATCATGTTGTTGAACCAAGGAGGCCTAGTCCCGATCTAGCCCTTTGCCTAAAACTATGAAAGCTTGTTTGTCAAAGTGCCCAATGACTTAGAGACTATGTTTAGGCATTCCGACGTAGTTTATGAGTTGTTAGTTTGTATTATGTGTTTTCCCCAAAGTCTGATAGCCATTTCCCGAAGTTAGAGGGTCTTATACCTCTATGTATGGCTGGAATGTTTGATTTCTATGTATTAATTAGCTCATAGTTGCATTTAGCATGATTAATGGCTTGCTATAACATGTTTATGTCTTCTATAAACTAGTTACACTCGAAATCCCTTGTCTTTCACCAACTTGTTGTCCATTTAATCCATTTTTCCCAAAGATCCCTTCTACCGTGAATCAAATCGGCCCTACAGCAACTTTACATCATCACCTCATAGCTTCCTTGACCTGTTTGACCCCATAGCCCAATTTATCTACATCTTGTTATCCAGTTTATGTATTTGATCAGTTTCATCCCTCACAAACTTAAGAACTAAAAAACCAAAAACACACTTCATAACTAGCCTAATATTAGAACACCGCAAGTAAACACACCGATATATTTTGCATATAATAGAGAGAGCCCTCTCTGAGTCCAGGAAGGCTAGGTCCTCGGGCTCCAAAGCTTGGTTTGATGTTACATCGTCATTTGGCTCGCCAATCGGTCAAATCACGGGACCCTAACACGACCCATCTGGCACAACCTAGTGTCCCACATCAGCCAGGTCAACCTGCACAACTGGCGCAAACTGTTCACCTGGGTCAACTTGTTCAACCAGGGCAGCCTGTTCAGCCAGGTCAGCCTGTCCAACCAGGCCAGCCTGCACATCTTGTCAACCCTGCCGAATAGTCGATGTATTCAATGTCACAACCGAACCAACTGGTGTGCCCTAATTATCAGGCTCAATAGGGTCCCACCTATCAACAACCCGCTCAACCTCAAGGCGGTTACTATCCTCAAGGTCAATCTCGACCAAATTATAACCAGCCCCAGGGTTCTAACTATTATCCTCAACAACTCGGCTACACCTATATTCAGCAGCCGAATCCGCATGCTACTTAAACGGGGCCGACATATAATCAGGGTCCATACTCTGGTTATCAAACCCCGTACATTGGTTACCAGCAAACGAATCAGACTGGTTACACGCCCTATACCCCCTATGGTCAGAATCCTTTGGGACAAAACTCATGGGGGCAAGGATATGCTCAACCAGCATGGAGTACAGGTACCAGTCCTTATCAAGGGCCTGGCATGCCGTTCAATCCACAATTGCCGTTCTTAGCTACCTTGGAATTACCGGACGTTTCTAAATTAACCAATGATCTGATTCTTCACAATCCTTATTGGCCTTCGGTTCCGACCAAGGTACCCGACGACTACCCTAATTTTGAGGGTAAATCTGGAGAGGACCCCCAAGCTCATGTAATGACCTACCATTTGTGGTGTTCGTCTAACTCTTCGGTTGATGATTCAATTCGTCTACGTCTCTTCCAACGCACTCTTACTGGTGCTGCCACTAAGTGGTATATTGAATTACCCCATGGCATCTTTCAGAATTTCAATACGTTAGCCATGGATTTTCTGACTCACTTCCAGTTACCGGTCCGTTACGAAGCCGGGACGCATCTCTTGACTTCTTTGAAGTAGGATAAAGCCACCCACATATCTGATCACATTCATGAGTGGCGACATCGTCATAGACTGATCAAGTTTGATATACCTGATCAGCTACTAACTCATTGGTTCACCACTTCCTTCATTAGCAAAATCGCCCAAGATATTTCTATGGGGGCATGTGTGACTGAAGAACAAGCCATAGCGTGTGCCCAGTATCTTGATCTAGTATACTCCCAGTCCGGCACGCTTTATGATATTTTGACTGATGCTCCACGCCCGGGAACCTCTAAAGCTCCACCTACCCCAGCGATGGATGGTGTTATTGGTTTCGCATCTCAAAATTCTCGAAAATCCTCAAACGGGAAGCAGAAGTCCAATTCTTCCCATAATTCTGCTCCTCCTGCCCCTCGAGATTCTAGCAAGACTGCGGAGGTCAACGCCATTCAGGCTAATGCTACAGAAAAGGCCTCCAAAGGAAAGAATAAGGGCAAAGGAAAATCCAAACCCGACGCCCCAAAGCCAAAGTCTTCTAAACCTCATACTGATGACAGTTCCCAACGTAAACCGAAGTACCCCTGTCTTATTTGTGAAGGAGACCATTATACCAAATATTTTCCACGATGATCTGAAATTAGTCAACTTCTCAAAGGCTCCAAAGGGACTCCGATAGTTCTTAAAGAACCGTTCCCGTCTCAGCGGACCTAGATGGTTGAACAACCTTCACCATCTGCACCATTTGGGTCCCAGGTCTTTATGATGAATGGTGCTGCACCTATCTCAATTGCTACGCATTCGAAGAATTATGCCGGATTGTGTCAGGCAGCTGGAAAGGAAGTTGTGGATGGCCCACCTCCCCCACCTTTCTTCGGTGCTTTAGAAATTGAGAAGCCCAGCACTGAACCTGTTGTTAGGCCACCCTCTAAAGGTGTTCTGCGAAGATCTTCCTACAACCCAAATGCCCGTGCTGCTCAACACTACAGTATTGTTGAGGATTTGGCACAGGCGCCTTCTGCCATGTCTGCATTGGAAGTTCTTCAAAGTTTCCCATCATAATGGAAAGCTCTGTTGTCTGCAATCGGTGGAATCGATCCCACTGATTCTAATCTTCTCACCTTCGACCTAGAAAATTTTACCCCCTGACTTCTGCATCAAATTAATCTTGTTATTCAAGTCGGGATCAATGATCTTAATATCCATAGGGCCATTGTGGATGAAGGTGCTTCTACCTGTGTCATGTCATTCGCCTGCTGGAAGGCCATTGGCTCTCCGGCTCTTTCATTGTCTCCCAATGCCTTAGAGGCATTCGATGGTCAGGAATCAAAACCCCTGGGTGTTCTCGAGAGTTTTCCGATTACGTTACAAGGGAAGACAGTAAACGTAGAAGTAGAAGTGGTTGATGCCAAGCTTAACTACAACTTGCTTCTCGGCTGTAGTTGGACTCACGCTATGCTATGCATGCCATCCACCCTCTTCCGACTTCTTAAGTTCCCTCATGAGGGCAAAATCGTTACTGTGGATCAGTTGTCTTTCTTCACCTCCACCTTTGAGAAAAACAATCCTTACGTGGATCAGATCCCCAATCCCCCTGACAGTGTAGGACCCGGCCTCTTCAAGGACCCCATCCTCACGGGTATCTTTCCCGCACCACCACCGCACACCGTTCAAGTTAATATGATCTCTAGGTCTGATGACCCATGGATCATCCCTTCACCTGAACAGGTGACTGATTTTGGAGAATCGCTGCCCTTAACTCTAGTAGAGATTAATTACTGTGAAATCGTCACTGCATCTGATCCTCCTCCTCCTCAACATGCTCTCTCGAGCATGGCTTTAGATATCTATTCTTAATCCCCTTGGCTTGGCGAGGCCAACTCACCTGATCCTCTAAAAGAGATCTTCCCTTCTGACGAAGCCATTGTTGAAACAATGTCCCTTGAGGAGCTGTCTTAGAATGATGGACATCATCATTCCTCCTTCATGCCCAGCCTGGGGGCAATGTCGGACTGTCTAGAGCGTTTTTCATCTCAGGTTCCTACTCCACCTCTCTAGATGCCCATATTGACACATGAGGTCCTTTCAGAGGGAAGCCTGAG
Organism: Pinus albicaulis; assembly: GCA_034641835.2. Lineage (NCBI taxonomy): Eukaryota > Viridiplantae > Streptophyta > Pinopsida > Pinales > Pinaceae > Pinus > Pinus albicaulis. Next base: position 899,931,965 of record CM076575.1, on the reverse strand, counting down.
CAACATTACTCAAACCACCCCAATTGACATCTCTGTCAAACCAGGGATAGTTTATAACATACATGTGGGAGTAACTTGTTCTCCTGATGAGATACAAGTTTATACCGATCTTTTCCGTGAATTTAGAGACATATTTGCTTGGTCCTATGAGGAAATGCCTGGGATTGATCCCAATATAGTAGTGCACGAGATTCCTACCTATCCCGGTGCGAAACCCGTGTGCCAATGCCTACGCCCAGTGCATCCTCGCAAAGTTGCTGCCATTAAATCAGAAGTTGAAAAACTTCTGAACGCGGGCTTCATTTATTCGATTCCCCTCACAGAATGGGTCTCAAATATTGTCCCTATAGATAAGAAACATGGTACTATAAGAGTCTGCGTTGATTACCGTGATATTAATCGGGCCTGTCCTAAGGACAATTACCCCACTCCCTTCATAGATCAAATCATTGATGAATGTGCTGGGAGTGAGATTTATTCCCTGATGGATGGCTTTTCCAGGTATAATCAGATAAATATTTTACCTGTCGATCAACACAAGACTGCATTCATCTATCCGTGGGGTACCTTTGCTTATAAAAAGCTCCCATTTGGCTTGAAGAATGCTGGAGCTACTTTCTAGCGTGCTATGTCTTACGCATTCCATGACATACGCCATATCGTTCAGCCTTACCTGGACGATCTGCCAGCTCACTTAGCTCGGTGAGAGGACCATCCCGAATACCTCCGCCAGATTCTCCTTCACTGTAGACGCTATAATATCTGGCTTAACCCTCATAAATGCATATTTTGCGTGGATTTTGGCCATGTTTTTGGGTTTATAGTCTCCAAGGATGGAATTTGCCTTGACCCCCTAAAGGTCGAGGCCATTGTCAATCTCCCATCACCCTCTTCGTTACACCAATTGCAGAGTCTGCAGGGAAATGCTAATTTCCTACGACGCTTCATCCCGAACTACGCAGAAGTCACCAAAGGATTCACGTGTCCTTTAAAGAAAAACGTTCCCTTTCATTGGGACAAGATTTCTCAACGATCCTTTGAGAAGCTTAAGACATTACTTGTTAATGCTCCGTTGCTTCGTCCACCAAACTATCACCGTGATTTCACTCTATACTTGGCCGTCGCGTTTAGCACCATAGCTATGGTTCTGGTGCAGGATGACGACGATGGAAATGAACACGTTGTTTATTATCTATCACAAAATATTCTTGACACAGAAACACGTTACGCTCATGTCGAGAAACTAGCATTAGCTGCAGTGCAAGCTGTGCAACGTTTCCTCCACTACATCCTATTGCATACAGTAACTGTGGTTTCGGATTTCAACCCCATGACGTACATTCTCTCTCGAAAATTACTGGGGGGAAAATACTCTAAATGGATCATTATCCTTTAGGAGTTCGACTTAGAGTTTACCACTGCTAAGTCGACCAAATCATTGGTTTTTGCGGATCTCATTTGTTTCCTCCCGACAGACTCCACCCCATCTCACTCCGAGGAACATATCCCGGATGAAACCCTCTTCCTTATCAGTACTCGCGATCCATGGTACGACGACATTATTGTGTATCTTCAAACATCAACGTTCTGGTCTGAGTCGACCAAAGATGCCCAACGTCGGATTCGGCATCAGTCTCAACCCTACCGCATTGTAGGAGATACCTTATACCGGGTTGGAGTAGATTCGGTGCTCTGCCGGTGCTTAACCCTAGAAGAGGCTGAAAGAGTCTTGAATGATTGTCACAGTGGCGCCTGTGGCGGTCACATGTCTGGATATGCCACCGCCCAGAATATTCTGCATGCAGGTTACTTTTGGCCGTCGATATTCAAAGACTGTATTGTTGCAGTCTGAAAATGTCATGCGTGCCAGGTTTTTCAGCGCAAGATGCGCACGCCACCTCTCCCTCTGCACCCTGTCATTACCGTCAGCCCTTTTGCAAAATGGGGTGTAGATTTTATGTCGTGTAACCCTCATTCGGCCGAGGGGCATGCATATATAATCGTCGCTGTCGACTACTTTACTAAGTGGGTTGAAGCGATGCCTACACTAGTTGTCGACGGTAAGACAGTTGCCCAGTTTATTTTCAACCACATTATTGGATGTTTCGGGGTCCCTCAGGCCATTGTTACCGATCATGGCACTCATTTTCGAGATTACATGATGGCTGAACTGACATCAATATTGGGCTTATGACATGATAGCTCAACACCATATTACCCCTAGGCAAATGGCCAGGTTGAGGCTGTGAACAAATTTTTGGTCATAATGCTTCAACAGACAATTAGTATTCATAAGTCCAATTGGCACCTCCAATTGTTCTCAGCTCTATGGGCCTACCGGACGTCAGCAAAGAGTGCGACCAGATTCACACCATTCCAATTGGTGTATGGTCTGGAAGCAACTCTTCCGGTTGAGTGCAAAATTCCTTCCTTAAAGTTGGCTGTGGAACTTTTTCCTGACACTTCTCCTGAAGAAGAGCGTCTCTTGTATTTGGAATGGATAGATGAAAACTGCCGTTTGGCTACCTTAGTCATTGAAGCACAAAAGAAACGGGTCAAAACTCAGTTTGATCAATCAATTTCTACATTCCTTTGTCGAAGGGGACCTTGTCCTCCTATACGACCAAGCGCACGACAAACTTGGAGCAGGAAAGTTCCAACCCATGTGGCATGGGCCCTACATAGGAAAACAAGTATTGAAAAATGGGGCTTATGAGCTTATTGGTTACGAAGGAGTTCCGTTGGCGCAACCTAGGAACGGGCTGTACCTTAAAAAATACTACGCTTGAGTTATTTTTGGTGTGGTGTGTGTACATAGGTGTGTATATTAATTTGTGTGCATATGTGGTGTGATGTGCGTTGTAAGCGTATTTCTGCTGATTGGGTCTTCTTGATTGTGCAGATGTCTATTACTCCTTTTGTCGGTTTCGCGGATGGTGCCTCCCGCAGTACCAGGAATCTGTCTTCAACAGCCTGGGTAATCTATGATCCTGCTAGTGAGTTGGTTAATTTACAGGGTGTGTGTCTAGGGACTACCACAAATAATGTTGTGGAGTATAGTGCTATTTTAGAATTATTAACGGAGGCTATTAACCTCGGTATTTGTGCATTACTTGTGTATCTAGACTCACAGCTTGTAGTATTACAACTTAACGGTCATTATTTAGTAAGAAACCCATCCATTTTACATCTGTATCTACGTATTCATTTACTGGAAAGAAATTTTGATTATATCACATATCAACACATACCCAGACATATGAATACATTAACAGATGTAGTAGCTAATTTGGTTTTAGACCAACATTTGCGCAACTTATAAAAACATCATCACATGTAAAAAGATCCATCCAGAAATAGATATATAGATATATGTGTCGAATAGTTTGCAGTACATCACATAAAGTCAAAAAATATACATTTTTTTCTAATAATAGCTAGAGACAACATGTCTCTCAAAAAATATGCATCTAAAAGCCCTAAATAGCTAATCAGCATGGTGCTTGTGGTAACACGCCATCGCATGCACCAATCGCCTCAACAGTCGGTGGAGGTGACTAGGCACCCCTACAGTGTGTCACTGGTAAGCTAATGGGACGTCTGCCAGCCAGGCATAGTCCGATATTCCCCAAGCAATGTCCTCCAGGTTCTGGATCAGCTCGATCCCTTCGACACCCTCAGCTTGAGGGTCATGTCCGAGAGGGGTCCTCCGCGCAATGGGTGACATGCCCGCGGGCCTCTCCGGGCCAACATCTACATACACATAAAATTGTTGTTAGAACGAACATTTATTACCAAAAAAATCATAAATACATAAAAATAAAAAAAAATTCATACCCAGCTCCTCCTCTGAGTCCTCCCCCTCCGGGAGCGGGAGATCTGGATCTCCAGTGAAATCAGTCCTAGCATAGGGCCAATCCTCAACCACGATCAGTTGACACCGTAACCACACAAAGAACTCGGGCCTCCAGGACATCTGTTGGCCTCCTCCTAACCTGGGCATAAGTGCTGCCCAGTGAGCCATCCTCGGCTCTCTTGGTACCGGCTCGACAAATATTGCCCCTTGGCCCTGAAAAATGGGTAGTCGTTCCAGGATGAACAACACTAGAATGGAACCGTATCCAAACTGCTTTAGTTTGGCTTTATTTCACTTTGTTAGCTGCCTTTTGATGTTGGTTGTCACTACGATGGCCCAATCGAACAGTGTAGGATTCATGCACTCTGAGGCTAATAGGAGCTGCGCCTTTGTTGCCTCATGCGGGGCCTGCGATCCTGCAGCCCGCGTAATGGTGTGAAGCACTACTCTGAGTGCTAGGTCACAGACAATGTGGATGTCTACCTTCCCACTTCCTGATCCTGTTCGTGCCCCTGGGCACACTCTTGCCATTACCATGTCCATTTTCTCTCCAGAAGGTCTGCTGCCCGTTATGATTGGCACTGGGCCTCTGTGCGACAATCCGATTTAAAAGTAAACATCAGAGACCTTAAGAGATAATACTTGGTCTCGAAGTTTAAACACTTCCTCGTTTTCATCCCATATGCTGACCAAGTACTGTAATAGCTCAGGTTGAGCTCATAAACATGGCGTGAGGAAGAATTTCTTGAGACCACAGTCTCAGAGTGCATTCATGCAAGCTTCGTTTTCCATAGCCATTTCGTCCTCTTCTCCATGTTTCCTCTCCTTCCATTCAATAACCATTGTGCCTGGATACCTGCACCAACATGGTCAGAAATGCCTTGTTAGATCTCTGTTACACTTAAAAATCCATATGGATGCCTCAAAATTTGGAAATCTAAAGCAGAAAACTGCGTTGTGCCATTGGTGCGACCCCTTTGTGAGAAAAAGTCCATTGGCGTGGGTCCGTGTCCGATACCCGCGCCAATGGGCAGAGCCCTAAAATTTCAAAAGGTCTCCTCCAGAGGTTGAATGCACAATGGAAATAAATAAAAAATGGATCAAAATAGAGCTTAAGGGAGCGCCTCTTACCTGGAACAAACGAGGATCTGAATGGTGTCCTGGATCAGTCGCAATCACCGCCACAAGTTTGCACAAAAAAGACCACTGCTGCTCTCCAAATGAGGTAAAAAGTAAAATTAAATTTTCTTTTACCATTGTGGCATATTTATAAATTTTGAAGTCAAAATTAGGTTTTAAAAGTCATTTTTCTAAATATTTTATTATATTTTGTCGAAAAATGGATTTTACACTTTCTTTTATGTGTAGCGATAGGTTTTTACGTGACTTGAACGGTGATACGAGTTGTATTTTATACTTTTTCGGACTTGGTAAAAACACGAAAAAGTCATTTTGGATTCATCTTTCAGCTCTTTTTTGACTCTCTAAACATGAAAAGATCACCGAGTCCCTTGTCGTTTCGATCTCATTAAAGTGGCCACGAAACGACATCTACCCAGTATACGTTTACCCCTTTTTCGGGCTGGGATAGATTATTTACGAAAAAGGAATACCCTAGCCTATCGCGACTAGGAGGTTTTCTCAGACATAGTTTTCTACCTTTTCGGATCTGAGGAACTATTTACGAAAAGGGACTGTTGGAGTTTACTTTTCCGCTGTCTTTTCAAACTCTCTAAACATGAAAAGACAACGAGTTCTTCCTTTGTCAGACTCGTTAAACCCTGATGACATCGGATTCAGTCGTAATGACGATATTCGAGTTTCTCCTTCTTAGGGCTCATTAAATGTACTAGGATGGATTCGTCTGAAGGAAAAACTTATATTACAAGCATATGCTATCCCCTTAAAGCTTGTTTTCAAAAATAATTGGGGTACTCGCCAGAAATGGTGGGGAGAAATGGAACCAAAATCATTGTCGTGTCGGCAATATGTCGCTCTTGAACATGGCACTTGTCTGCATTCGTGTCGGGTTGGGGACATCTCATCTCATTTTCCACTTGCCTTCATGGGTTTGGGTGATCCCTGACCTGTCATCTGCTCTTTGCCTCGTCAAAATGACCTCTGATCTTTTGATGTCAAATACTGCCCAACTTACTGTCGTGCCGCCATATGTTCAAGAGAAGTTGACCTCTGAAATTCCAACCTTCCTCTGATTCTCATCTGATCCTAATTCATGAAGACATTATGCTCCTCTGTCTCACGTCGATGATGTGGGAAACACTATGGCCCACCTTCGATCAAGGTCACTTCCTGTTGACTTCAGCTCATTATCCGGGAAGCTGATCTAGAGACTCCCTTCTGGTACCTCGGAGCCTACATGCCTCAATGGTAGGTTCCTCGCATTCGACGTGAGGTTTTCATCATTAGCCTCCGATCAAGTGATTCTACGGGTGTTTGACTCCAGCTCACTGATTCACATGTTGTAGATTGTACCTATAGTACCTTGAGGACCATTGTCACTATTGGTGGTACCTCTCGTGTCTGTTAACAACTTTCATCATTGGCTGGTAATCAGACGATGTTCTTGCATGTTTGACTTCAGCTCACTTATTCACATTCTTGAACTTGTACTCTGTTCGGGTCGAGATGGAGCGCAAGACCCTGGATTTTTTTCTGTTATAATCCAGGCTACGATTTTGTAGATTATTATGATTAGTTACATGACTCACTGATTGGATGGCTGTGACCATACCTGAGTCTATTTGTTGATTCTTACTGGATGGCTGCGTCCATGCCTTGGATCTTGATTATTGTATACTCTGTTATGGATGGTTGCGCCCATACCACATATATCTCATGTATTTGAGATATCAGTTGTACTTCTCTACGCAGGTTTTCTAACGATAGTGTTTTCAGTTGGACACGTTCTCGTAAAGCATTTCACCCCTCTCTCTCTTTCGGGCCTCATGCTTTAGGGGGCATTTTTTACACAACAATTTGTCACCGTCCCTGCAATTCCCCATCCTGCACATTGGAGGGCTTATTCTGTGACCTGTGAGCAGTGACATGACCTAAAACCACTTTCATGGCATCCCCATGAACATGGAAATTCATTCCCTTGAAGACAATTCCTTGTGAAAAACCCTAAAAATAGGCTTTTTTGCCTTGGTGCGACTAGACAGTTCAGCTCTCACGCCAATGGGGGAAATCCACCAAAGAGGGCGCACCAACTGGCGCTCTGTCCTAGTGTTGCACCCGCGCCAGGCTTAATAAGGAGTGTTTTTAAAAATAAATGGTGGAAGATTGACTCCAACCAATTCCTGAATTGGTTTCTAAATTGAGTTGGGAGGTTAGCTCTAGATCTCCATGTAGAAGAAGTAGTTTTCCACCTCTCATGGAAGCTTCCTTGAGGATAGGGCCAATCCCATGATTGTAGGGATCCCAACTCCCCTTCCACCATCTATATAAGCTTGCCATTTTCCTTTGCAAGCTAATCTCCAAGAGTCTTCATAGCCTAAATAATGCTGTAAGAGCCTTGACAGTCCTCATAGAGCCAAATCAGTAGCAAGGAGATTGACGACTGAAGAGAGAGGCTTGTCCCCATTCCTGATGAGCTTTATCGAGACGTATTCCACTGTCGACCCACCGAAGGAAGATTCAACGTCAGAGCCAGGTTTTATTTTCCTTTGTATTAATTAATGATAAGTGACTTTGGTTATGGTTCCACTCGCATTGTTCATTATGATCATGAGTTGTGTCTTCTCTGACTGATACATAATTGCATATATTGGGTTTTACGCTTGTGTTTGTCATTTTTATTGCGTGCAAGTGTTCAATTGCGGCGAGCGTGAGGATTGTGATCTACCGGAGCAAGGGAACAGGAGCATTATCTTCTCTACGAACAACAGCGTTGGATTCAAGGTAAGCCTTCTTCGCCATTTGGTTTATTGCAATTAGGAACTTGCACCTTAGCATGATACGATTGTTTCTAGACCTGATCTGGGCTAGTAGGGATCGCCTCTATCCGCAGAGGGGATTTACCTCTACAACAATGCCATAGGTTGCAACAATTTTCCCAAGTTTTTCATGATCCAATAGTAGATATGTCGGATATTGAATGCATTCAAAGCCAACCTCCATTAACTAACTATGAGTTTCAAGATCAAGATGATAAAATTTTCCTCAAACAGACATTTATGTCAGTAGGAATATCATCACAAATCTTATCAGAAAGTTTGCAGGGAGATAAAGATGAAAATAACATTTTAGTTTCATGACATGGAGGCCATTAAGAACAATGTAAAGTTGTTTAGATCTGTTAAATATCAGTGTATATATTTTGGAAGATCCTTTTGTACAGTTTTTAGAGTCAACAAAGAAAATAAAGTATTTCCTTATCATCTCATTTGTTGACAAGTTTCTAATAAGTTGCAGAATTACAGTTTTGACAATCAACAAGCACATGCAACAAAATACCTCAATGTATATAATGCTTGAATGGTTGCATTGGCTATTTCATTTCACCTAACCAACAATTGGACAACTAATTAGAGTAAGTAGGTAGGATTTCAACTTATTTCAGTTTTTAGTTTTCAGCTAGCTTTGAAATAATTCATTAAGATTTGAAGCCAAGGAAAAGGCCCTAAGATATTGATGATTTAGTAGTTTGGTTTGAAGGTTGCAACACCTTTTAGTCTCAGATTAGATTTCAGTTTACAGAAAAGGGTGTAAATTTCAGTTCAAGAGTTTCAGTCACAAAGATTTTATAACAAAGAAAATGCATGTTTGGGATTGGCCCAATGGATAAAGCTACTAGTCGATGTTGTTCTTGACATCTCACAAGGAGATGCCATCCCCATGTGAAGCCGCTGTTAGGGTCCTATAAATATAGGATTCATAATTTTGAATTTACTCTATTAAAATCTTTGAAATATTGCACATACCTTTTATTTCTGCAAATGTATTCCCAAATTAAAAAATGAAAAGAGGGTATGTCCTAAAAGAACAATCAAAGGAAAAAAAGAAACAAAGATAAAAAAATAATATTAAATATGAACCCCATCAAAAATAGATCATGAAAGTGTTGCAAGTTTAAATTCCACTACTTTAGTTTACTTTTGCAAATAAGATTCTGTGCAACTTTTTCAAAATGCCATAATCCATGATGAGTTAAATAGTTTAATTTTAACTTTTTAATGCTTTAAATCTCATGTTTATAGATAGAAAATAGATATTTTGTCAAACATTTTAAACTTGAAAAATCAGTAGATAGTTAGAGAATAAATGATGAGCTCAATAGTTTAATCTGAGCCCTCAGATGAAATAAGGTTAGAATTAGATAGTTTCATGCTTTAAAAGAAAAATGGATTAGGGTTTGAAAGCTCAAAAGCACCCGTACAAATAAAGGAAAAAATGGTAGAATAAATGATGGGTAAGTAGAAATCAGTTTTACAAGGCATGCATAAAAATTATCTGGAAAATTACTAATTTCCCTCCCTACAATGAACTCCAGTACTAAAAACCTTCAGTTATAAAGGCTCAAAGCATTTCTCTGAATTTTGGTGGGACCAGACCCACGAATTTATGCTGATTGGTATTAAAATATTGAAATCCCCTTCATAAGAAGCCCTTTTTCCCCTTCATCATTCATTTTACCCTAATAAAATCCCTTTTCCTAAACAAAATTTACCTAGGAAAAGTAAAACCCCTTTTACTAATTCCCTTTTTATACAAAAACATTCAAAAAGCCCACATAAATGCTTTTAGACTAAATATAAATTTTAAAGTGATGATATTTGGACTTACAATGAAGAAATTCAATCTAAAAGCCATATTTTACACTATACTTAGTCTATTTTTTCATTCCTGCTCATTCATTTCATATTAACACTAATATAATGTATTAACTCCCTATTAACCCTTTAGCCCGTATTAATATAATTCCCGCATATATTAAATACCCCAATCCATATTTTAAACTATAGCCTATAGTTTCATTCCACACATGTTCTACATGTCGGACCCACTATACATTATACCCGCAACCCTTTGTAAATAAAAATAACCCAAATGTGTATTAAACATTAAATTAATACATAGTTAATACCCAGCATCATTAAAAATACCTGGGCCCTAGGCCTTATTGACCATCAACTTCATCATATAGCCTGCACCGTCTGATCTTCACCCGACAGATCTCACAGCTAAGATCTCATTTCGCACATTTCATTTCACAAAGTTTAATTGACATCGACCCTTGCGAAAAAGGTTGTTTTCACGCTTTCTCTCCCCTCAACGTGTCCTATTCCCATTCGATCGCATCGCCCAAACAATTCCTGCTTGCCACCTTCTATCCATGCAAAAACTGCTGACGATTTTTTTTCCTCCCCTGCACCCAAAACATTAAACCATTTGATTTGATCACCAATTGAATTCATTCAATGTTAAATACAAGCAAATAAAAGCTGCTCATTTTCAGTGTTTTCCCTCTTCAGTTACAATTTGCGCACATAAAGAGAATTTTAGCCCGAAAAATCATTGCCGACTCCAGTTTTAAGCCTAAATCCAAAATAAGTTCACTAAATTGCAGTTACAAACCGTGTAGAAGAACCCCAAAGTGATATAAAGACCAGAAAAGCTTCTAAAATATTTTATAAACCTAGAAACCCTTCTACACGGAAAACTTCATTTTTTCTCTAGGTATTCTTCAATGCTCAGGCCAATACTTACAACAAGAAAGTAATTAATTCATTGAACCCATTTAAGATCCTTTGTAGACCTAAAAGAAATCCCTATAGCTTCTTAAATCCTTTTCTCTACAAACCATGGATCTATTTTCAAAATATTCCCAAGGTCTGAGTCTGTTTTTTATCACAGAATGTATAATTTGACCAATTGAATCATTGTAGACCAAAGGAAAAACCCCTATTTTCATCTCAAAGCCCTTATTGCACACTGTAATTAATCTTTCCACAGTATTTTAAGGGAAATAAAATTACTAAATGCAGAAGACTGGGAAAAGTTGACTGATTTACTGTAAAGGTAAAATAGTAAATAGAGCAGTAACAGTTTGTAGTGAAAACAGAGACAGTTAAAGTGTATCAGTAAAAGTCAGAGTGAAAGTCAAATCAATAAAAACAGAGCAGTCAATGTAAAACAATAAAAGTAAACACGGAGGTAGTAATGGTTAAACATAGGTGAAAACACTTTCACCAACAACAATAAATTTTATCCAAATTAAAAGTAAAAAAAATTAAAGGAACAAAAAGGTTAAAAGATGAAAACAAAGCAAGAAGGGACATTTTCCAGAAATTTCCTGTTTAAGTCATAGTTTTGCAGAAACTATTGTGGTCAATCCAAGATGAATTTTGAAAAACTGAAGGAGGTCTATGTTCCTAAGATGTACACCTACAAAAACATCTCTCACTTTTCTAACAACCATTATGGGTTTGGAAATATTAAACAATATTTGAAAGCACTTTTTACAGAAAATTCCTGTTGAGTCATCATTTTGTAGAGAAGAGTGTGGCCAATTAGAAATGAATCTTCAAAAATGGGAGGAATTTTTGTTCCTAGGAGAACCATCGATAAAAACATATCTCACTTTTTACACAGGTATTACAGAATGAGAGATAAATTTACATCTTTACAACCTATTTTTCAGACCGTGGAAAGTTCTGTTTTAGTCATATTTTTTCAGAGTATATTGTGAACACCTGGAGCATAATTTTAGGAAACGGAGAGAAGTTTATCTCAAACATATATTTATCTACAATAACCTCTTTCAAATTTTACATATCTATCTCGAATTGAGATATATGAAGGTATCACTGGACCCCAAGTTTGCAGAATTTTTGTAGAAAAATGCACAAAGGAAGGAGACAATTAGTGACTTGGATGCCTCATCATCAACTTAGAGTTGATATCAAATTCGAATTCTCTTCTTTGTCACCATCAATCCATAAGTATAGTGCCGAATATATTCAATAGTTTTGAGTGTCCTTTTAATAAGTTCTATTTATGTAATACAGTTTGAGATATTTGTAAACCAATCTTGATATTTTTTCAAGATATTCTAGTTTAGAATTTGTATAAATACTTCATCATTTGAAGTATTATTGTGGAATAATTTTTTGAAGATTTCTATAGTGATTTTTGTTGTATCTGAAGGGTTTCTTGTAGCAAGTTCAAGTAGCAGACTGGATCAAATCCATAAGCATCATATTTCAGGATTCTTGTGATGAGCCATTGAAGTGAAGTACTTTCTTCTGTCATTGTTTATCTTCTTATGTTTTACATAATTGATAAATGTGTTCTAAATTTGAATGATAAATCAAGAATATTATTACAAAATTTGTTAAAAGCATTTTTTCTTGAACTATTTATCATTTCTATGTTTTTTGTTGATTTCCAGAGTAGGGAACCCTTGATTGCTCCCTCTTTCGAATGACCTCTCTCTTCTCTTTCCTTATCTGGATCAAAGAATTATTAACTGATCTTTGTCCCGATTAATCCACTTCACCAATCATCCTTCAAATATATTTAGTGACTTGTCTATCTTGCCTTGAAAATATTTGTCTTTTGATCTTGATCTTGAGCTGTCTGCTTGACATATTGACTCGTTTTGCCCAATGGAAAACTAGATCTATTACAATCCATCTCTTTAAGTGATTTTTCCCACCAACCAAACCAAATCTCAAGACAAAATTGTCCTTATAACTAGTCTAAAATCAAACATTGAAACAAAGTTAAATCTTATAGAGAGAGCCCTCTCAGAACCCTAGGAAGGCTAGATCCTAGAGTTTAAAAGTAGGTTTGTGGTTACCTCAAACTATTTCTTTCTTTAACTTTGAAAAATTACTGAGTGATAACATACTGGTGACCATACTGGGGAAACTAAAATTTTCTTCAGAAATATTTTATAGGTTCAGATCTAATCTATGATGGTGGACACTGATCAAACACACAAAGGTTAAAATTATCCACCTGGCGACTCCAAATCAATTTCACAATCAAGACTCCACTGGAGGAATGAACTTGAAAGAACAATATGGAAAGACCAGGTTTTCAACTTGGATCTTAATCCAAGACATTATGTTCTTTCTCATTAAGAAAGTATTTCAATGTATATTGTATTTTAGAGATGATCTTAGATTAGTTTTTAATTATTTTCCTTTAAATATTGTAAATACTAATTCTCCTAATCCTTTCGAGCAGCTTTCTTCTGAACCTTATGATGATCATTTTCCTATTAAGAAACCTCAAATAATCAAGACTGATCTTACAATCCCTATGCATATTCCTGTACCTTGTAAAGTTCCTGATAGATATAAGCCCCTCATCTTACCTCTTGTACTCCATAATTTTCATGATAACTATTACAAATTTCTTCCCAGGTTTAATGGAGAAAATAATAACATCACTGCCCAAAAACATATTGAAGGTTTTGAGAATTATCTGGACCTATTTGACATTGATGAAGATGATGTTAAAATCAGACTTTTTTCTCTTTCTTTTCAAAATAGAATAAATAGTTGGTTCAAGGATCTGCCTAATGCAAGCATCTCAAATTTCCAGCAGTTTGTCAAAAATTTTCTTGACAGATCGATAATTAAAGTCAATCTTTTTGTGATCATAGAAGAATATAATCAGTTAAAAATACATCCAAATGAAACAATACAACAATTTTCTGACAAATTTAATCAATTTTATTATTCAATGCCATAAAATATAAGACCTCCTTATGATTCTGCTCTCTTGCATTATCCAAGTGCCTTTGATCTAGAAATAGAATTTCAGTTAAGAGAAAGAGATCCAGAAACACTTGTACATATGCAAAACATTGCAATTGATGTAGAAGTCAATTTGCAAATAAGAAATGAAAAGTTGAAAGCAGAAGAAGAGAAGAAAAACATTGTAGAGGTAAAACTCAGTCTTTTGGCAAGTAAAATAGAACAAATGATACATAATATCACCATGAAATATGAATTTTTGTTCAAGATCATCATGAAGGAATAGAAGAGGTTGATAGCCATGTACAAATCCTTTTAATTCCAATTATCATCAATCAGAAAATGGATTTACAGATCAATATGTGGAAGAAGAATCTACCGATTTAATGTGTATGTTTGACGACATTCCTTCATTTAATGATTTTCCTGACTATGATCAATATAATGACAATTATTTTCTTCAAACTCAAGCTAACTTTACAGAGAAATCATAAGCTAGTTTGTGGGATGAGGAAACTCAGTTTCAGCATCCAAAATACAATGATCAGCCAATACAGATCAGCCATGAGAGTGAAGAAGAAAGTGCAGAAAATTGGGAAATAAGTGAAGGTTCTTTACCTCTTTGTTTTGCTTCTTTTCAGTTTATTAGAGCCAACTTTCATGGAATCAACCATCAACAATCTTTGGATATTGTGATTTACAAAAAATAAGATAATGAAACTCTTAATTAGGATTCTTCAGTTTCACAATTACATTTGTCAAATTTATTGAAACATCTGATCAAATGACACAAGAAAGTTCTATACCACTACGTTTTGAATCATTTCAGCTTTTAAAGGAAATTTGGTATAACATATTTAAAGAAAAGGATGAGAAACTTGTTGAAGTTTATGAAGTCCCATGGAATCATATATGCCATAGGTTTCAACATTTTTCCAATGCAGATATGTTGGATATTGAATGCATTCAAAGCCAGCCTCCATTAACTAACTATGAGTTTCAAGATCAAGATGATAAAAGTTTCCTCAAGCAAACATTTTTGTCAGTAGGAATATCATCAAAAATCTTATCATAAAGTTTGCAGGGAGATAAAGATGAAAATAACATTTCAGTTTCATTTCATGGAGGCCATTAAGAACAGATGTATAGTTGTTTAGATCCGTTAAACATCTGTGTATATATTTTGGAAGATCCTTTTGTACAGTTTCTAGAGTCAACAAAGGAAATCAAGTATTTCCTTATCATCTCATTTCTTGACAAGTTTGTAATAGTTTGCAGAATTACAATTTTGACAATCAACAAGCACATGCAACAAAATACCTCAATGTATATAATGCTTGAATGGTTGCATTGGCTATTTCATTTTACCTAACCAGTAGTTGGACAATTGATTAGAGTAAGTAGGTAGGATTTCAACTTATTTAAGTTTTCAGTTTTTAGCTAGCTTGAAAATAATTCATTAAGATTTGGAGCCAAGGAAAAGGCCTTAAGATATTGATGATTTAGTAGTTTGGTTTGAATGTTGCAACACTTTTTAGTCTCAGATCAGATTTCAGTTTACATAAAAGGGTGTAAATTTCAGTTCAAGAGTTTCAGTCACAGAGATTTTATAACAAAGCAAATGCATGTTTGGGATTGGCCCAATGGATCAGGCTACTAGTCGACGGTGTTCTTGACATCTCACAAGGAGATGCCAACCCCATGTGAAGCCGCTGTTAGGGTCCTATAAATATAGTATTCATAATTTTGAATTTACTTTGTTAAAAACTTGAAATATTGTACATACCTTTGCTTTCTACAGATGTATTCCCAAATTAAAAAATGAAAAGAGGGTATGTCCTAAAAGAACAATCAAAGGAAAAAAAGAAACAAAGATCAAAAAAGAGTATTAAATATGAACCCCATCAAAAATAGATCATGAAAGTGTTGCAAGTTTAAATGCCACTACTTTAGTTTGCTTTTGCAAATAAGATTGTCTGCAGCTTGCTCAAAATGACATAATCCACGATGATTTAAATAGTTTAATCGTAACTTTTTCATGCTTTAAATCTCATGTTTATAGATAGAAAATAAAGATTTTGTCAAACAGTTTAAACTTGACAAATCAATAGATAGTTAGAGAATAAATGAGGAGCTCAACAATTTAATCTAAGCCCTCAGATGAAATAAGGTTAGAATTAGATAGTTTCATGCTTTAAAAGAAAAATGGATTAGGGTTTTTAAGCTCAAATGCACCCATACAAATAAAGGAAAAAATGGTATAATAAATGATGGGTGGGTAGAAAGCAGTTTTACAAGACATGGATAAACATTATCTGGAAAATTACTAATTTCCCTCCCCACAATGAACTCCAACACTAAAAACCTTCAGTTATAAAGGCTCAGAGCATTTATCTGACTTTTGGTGGGACTGGACCCATGACTTTATGACTGATTGGTACTAAAATATTGAAATTCCCTTCATACAAAAAAAACCCTTCCCCTTCATAAGAAGCCCTTTTTCCCCTTCATCATTCATTTTACCCTAATAAAACCTTTTTTCCTAAACACAATTTACCTAGGAAAAGTAAAACCCCTTTGACTAATTCCCTTTTTATATAAAAACACTCAAAAAACCCGCATAAATGCGTTTAGCCTAGGTATAAATGTTAAAGTGATGATATTTGGACTTACAATGAAGAAATTCAATCTAAAAGTCATATTTTACACTATACTTAGTCTATTTTTTCATTCATGCTCATTCATTTCATATTAACACTAATATAATGTATTAACTCCCTATTTACCCTTTAGCCTGTATTAATGTAATTCCCGCATATATTAAATACCCAACCCATTTTTTAGACTATAAACTATAGTTTCATTCCGCACATGTTCTACATGTCAGACCCACTATACATTATACCCGCAACCCTTTTTAAATAAAAATAACCCAAATGTGTATTAAACATTAAATTAATACATAGTTAATACCCTGCATCATTAAAAATACCCAGGCCCCACACCTTATTGACCAACAACTTCATCATGTAGTCCGCACCGTTCGATCTTCACTCGACAGATCTGACGGCTAAGATCTCATTTCGCACATTTCAATGCACAATGTTTAGTCGACCCTGACCCTTGTGAAAAAGGTTGCTTTCACACTTACTCTCCCCTCAACATGTCCTATTCCCATTCGACCGCATCGCCCAAACAAATCCCGCTTACCAACTTCTATCCATGCGAAAACCATTGATGGTTTTTTTTTTCTCCCCCGCGCCCAAACCATTAAACCATTTGATTTGACCACCAATTAAATTTATTCAATGTTAAATAAAAGCAAATAAAAGCCGCCCATTTTCATTGTTTTCGCTCTTCAGTTACAATTTACACACATAAAGAGAATTTTAGCCTGAAAAATCATTGCCAACTCCAGTTTTAAGCCTAAATCCAAAAGAAGTTCACTAAATTGCAGTTACAAACCATGTAGAAGAACCCCGAAGTGCTATAAAGACCAGAGAAGCTTCTGAAAGCTTTTATAAACCAAAAAACCCTTCTGCACCGAAAAACTTCATTTTTTCTCTAGGTATTCTTCAATGCTCAGGCCAATACTTACAACAACAAAGTAATTTAATCATTGAACCCATTTAGGATCCTTTGTAGACGTAAAATAAATCCCTATAGCGTCTTAAATCCTTTTCTTTGCAAACCATGGATCTATTTTCAAAATATTCCCAAGGTCTGAGTTTGTTTTTTATCACAGAAAGTATAATTTGACCAATTGAATCATTGTAGACCAAAGGAAAAACCCCTATTTTCATCTCAAAGCCCTTATTGCACACTGTAATTAATCTTTCCACATTATTTTAAGGGAAATAAAATTACTAAATGAAGAAGACTGGGAAAATTTGACTGATTTACTGTAAAGGTAAAACAATAAACAGAGCAATAACAGTTTGCAGTGAAAATAGAGGTAGTTAAAGTGTATCAGTAAAAGTTAGAGTGAAAGTCAAATCAGTAAAAACAGAGCAGTCAATGTAAAACAGTAAAAGTAAACATGGAGACAGTAAAACACTTTCACCAACAACAATGAATTTTATCCAAAGTAAAATTCAAAACAGTTAAAAGAACAATAAGGTTAAAAGACGAATACAGAGCAAGAAGGGACATTTTCCAGAAATTTCCTGTTTAAGTCATAGTTTTACAGAAAATATTGTGGTCAATCCAAGATGAATTTTGAAAAACTAAAGGAGGTTTATGTTCCTAGGATGTACACCTACAAAAAATTCTCTCACTTTTCTAACAACCATTATGGATTTGGAAATATTAAACAATATTTGAAAGCACTTTTTACAGAAAATTCCTATTTAGTCATCATTTTGCAGAGAAGAGTGTGGCCAATCAGAAATGAATCTTAAAAAATGGGAGAAGTTTTTTTTTCCTAGGAGACCGATAGACAAAAAATTATCTCACTTTTTACATAGATATTATAGAATGAGAGATAAATGCACATCTTTACAACCTAATTTTTAGACCGTACAAAGTTCTATTTTAGACATATTTTTACAAAGTATATTGTGAACAGCTGGATCGGAATTTTAGGAAACTGTGAGAGGTTTATCTCAAAAATATATTTATCTACAATAACCTCTTTCATGTTTTACATATATATCACGGATTGAGATATACAAAGGTATCACTGGACAACAAGTTTGCAGAATTTCTGGAGCAAAATGCACAAAGGAAGGAGACAGTTAGTGACTTGGATGCCTCATCATCAAGTTATAGTTGATATAAAATTTGAATTATCTTCTTTGTCACCATCAATACATAAGTATAGTGCCAAATAGATTCATTAGTTTTGAGTGTCCTTTTATTAAGTTCGCTTTATGTAATACAATTTGAGATATTTGTAAACCAATCTTGATATTTTTTCAAGATATTCTAGTTTAGAATTTGTATAAATACTTCATCATTTGAAGTATTATTGTGGAATAAATTGCTGAAGATTTCTATAGTAATTTTTGCTGTATCTGAAGGGTTTCTTGTAGCAAGTTCAAGTAGCAGACTGGATCAAAGCCATAAGCATCATATTTCAGGATTCATGTGATGAGTCATTGAAATGAAGTACTTTCTTCTGTCATTGTTTATCTTCTTATGTTTTACATACTTTCATAAATGTGTTCAAAATTTTAATGATAAATCGGGAATATTATTACAGAATTTGTTAAAAGCACTCTGTCTTGAACTATTTATCATTTCTATGTTTTCTGCTGATTTCCAGAGCAGGGAACCCTTAATTTCTCCCTCTTTCGAATGACCCCTCTCTTCTTTTTCCTTATCTGGATCAAAGAATTATTAAATGCTCTTTGTCTCGATTAATCCACTTCACCAATCATCCTTCAAATATCTTTAGTGACTTGTCTATATTTCCCTGAAAATATTTGTCTTTTGAACTTGATCTTCAGCTGTCTACTTGACATATTGACTCCTTTTTCCCAATGGAAAACTAGATCTATTACTATCCATCTCTTTAAGTGATTTTTACCACCAACCAAACCAAATTGTCCTTATAACTAGCCTAAAATCAAACATTAAAACAAAGTTAAATATTATAGAGAGAGCCCTCTCTGAACCCTATGAAGGCTAGATCCTAGAGTTTAAAAGTAGGTTTCTGGTTACCTCAGACTATTTCTTTCTTTAACCTTGAGAAATTACTAAGTGATAACAAGTATATCGGGGCTTGTCCACATACATTCTGGTATATAGGGCGGTGTTCTAGTACGAAAAGTATAAGGGGGTGCTCTCACTGTGTGGTTTCACATTAGGCAGTGCTAATACAGACTTGGGCCTCCATGTACCTTCGTTTATATTTTGGAGGAAAACTTTAGGATGCTATCCATCCATAGGTAACCGAGTCAGCCACTTTGTAACTTCTGATACACTGAACACAAAATTTAAGGAGATATCCTGTCCATACATCTTGGTTCGCAAGGAGGTATTCTGCAGTTCACAATTACTTGGTAAACCTTTTGCCTAGAATTACCTTTTTATTTGTTTATTTGTTTTTGTCATAAAATCAATCAGTCATCGTGGAAGAAGAACATTCCTTTCCTCGTCATTCATGTAGAATATCACTTAAACCACCTTTACCACTGGAAGCCATTTCTAGTCGGCGAAGGTGACATCGTTCTACTGGAACTAGTACTATCAGTACCCCTGGTGTGACATCATCATCACATATACCAGAGTCGTCTCGAGTTATTTCTAAAAATCCTAGTTCATCTACTATTTTCAAGATAGAGTCCTCACAACTACTTGTGGTCACGATCCATCCAATCAGTGAGACCATACATTTCGAACCTGACGTTGTTCAACTGGAAGTTGATTTGGATCCCATTGTTCTTTTACCATAACATCTAGATCCTGAAGTCGAACAACCAGAATTTGTTCCTATATCGGTCACTCCACAGTCGATTGTAGCCATTGAGTCTCCCATATCGAGTAGTCAACACCTGAAATATATCTCAGGCCTGACGGTGAAATCTTTCTACCTGGTTTGATTTTGATTCAAGAAATACCACAAGATGAAACACCTTCAACTCCAAGTCATTTTGGGGAGAAGCTTTACCCATACGAATATTTTCCTTAATCACCTCGCACTGCTTTCTTTGATCTTGTGTCAATTTGAGTTCTCGTAGATCCTATAGGGTATACATTGGGTCATATGACCATGGTTGAGTCAACATATCTAGCTGTACCATCTATCACTGTTGCGACAACATCTACTATTGCTACCCCGTTGATGTTCACCACTTCACCAGAGTCACATATATATGGTTGTACTTCCGTCCCACCTAGTTACCAATCATTATCTGGAACCTTCTTTGGTGCATCCTCAAACCCATGGACTTCACCCATGTCATCATTTGGTATTCTATCGGGTACATATCTAATTAGTATTGAACGAATTGATCCTTTATATACATCTTCAAGGCAATATCAAGCTGGTCCATTTGGGTATATTCCATCTAGTACAATCTCAACTAGACTCCCAACATTTGGAGAACAATATATTCCATCTTATTATACTCCAAATGCTAGGGGGAAACCTATGGTCACCCATTTTGACAGTACTCCATTGTTATATGGTCACCCTAATTTTGGAATGATTGTTTGTCAGTTGCATCCTATCCTACCCGTTCAACCACAAACGATTGTGCATTCATATCAACCGACTCAACCTGTTGCACCCACATCTACTCCACTTGTTAATACATCATTACCCCTGTTAAAGACCCAGAGTGTTGTACCTCAACCATCTCAGGTAGGTCCTTTAACCCAATACCCTCAAGTATTGGGCCCTCAGACTGCAACTCCTTCGGCTGGTTTACAACAACCACCTGTATCCAGAATTCTTTGTTCACAAGCTGGATTACCCTATTATGGGATATCACATACACAACCGGGTCTTACCTATTCACAATTGGGTCCAATATATTCTAGTTTGGGCTATAATATTGTTGGGCAGACACCTTGGTAGCCATAACAATCATTCCAACAACAAGTAGCGTACCCAAGTTTTGGTCAACAAAATCCTCAAGCGTTTGCTTATCAAAATAACCCTTGTCTGGCTTACCAACAAAAAATTCCTTATGTTGGTGCTCAAAGTATTCTTTCCCAAGAAACTCCATCATATCCTGGCTATGCTCAACCTGACTTAAATCAACAGTTTCCCTTTGTCGCAAATTTAGAATTACCTTATTTAAACTGACTTACCAATGACCCCATTAGCTCTGCTCCTTGGTGGCCGGTGATACCACATAAATTACCCTCGGATATTCCTAAGTTTAATGGAAACCTTGGAGAAGACCCATCGACGCATGTTATGACTTATCATTAGTGGTGTTCATCCAACTCCTTAAATTATGACGCTATTCAACTGTGCCTTTTCCAGTGTATGCTCATTGGTCCGGCCGCGAAGTGGTACATTGAGTTACCACGAGCTTCATTTGATAATTTCACTGCCTTAGCTACTACCTTTTTGACCCACTTCCAATTACCCATACAATATGAAAATGGAACAGAACTCTTGACCAATTTTAAATAGACTAATGCTACTCACATTTCTGATCATATTCGTGGGTGGCATCGTCGATGTAGAATGGTCAAAACATTTTTTCCTGATCAACTCCTTGCTAAGTGGTTCATTAAGTCTTGGCTGCCATCTATCACCGAGTATGTGGCTAAGGGTGACGTTGTCACTAAAGAGCAGGTCATTTCTCATGCCTAGTACTTAGATTTGATTTATACTCAGTCTGTCATGCTCTATGAGAAAATTCCCAATGCGCCATGATCTAATTTTATTGTTCCTCCTCCATCTAAGGACTCTCATGTCGACGATAGTATGATCGGTACTGCAATCACACATAACTCTACTGCATTTGATCCTACACCTTCTTCCAAAATTCATGGCATGTCATTTGATAAAGGAAAAAGTGACAAGCAACTTGGAATTAAGAAAAAGGGGAAAGCGAAGAAAAAGCAAAATTCAACCCCACAGGAACAATCATCTGATCAACAAACTGGAAACAATCGGAAACCTCGTTACTCTTGCATAATATGTAATGAGGAGAAATTTGTTCGAGACTGTCCTTACTGCACCGAAGTCTCAAAATTTCTTAAGACCTCGAATGCATCTGCTATGTTGATAGATCCATTTCTGAATCCAGTCACAAATATGGTTTCTACGGATCCAACTTTTAGTTCCCAAGTGCTTATGCTATCTGTCACAAAGCCAAAAACTGATGTTTTGGTGTCAATGCGAAATAAATATTATGGTACTGAGGCTACTGTTCAACCTACTACCTTGACCATGAATCCATCCACGGAATCTATTCCGCCAACTATTATTCCTAAGTTAACAATCAAGCCACTGAAGGGAGTCATCCATAAAATGAAATTCGATCCTCGAGCCTGAGCTGCTCAAAATGATAATATAGTTGAAGATTTGTCTCAATCCCCTTCAGCTATGTCGACGCTTGAGGTACTTCAAAATTGTCCTTCCCAGAAACAGGTTTTTTTGTTAGCAATTTGTGGAATCGATCTGACAGATTCCAATCTTGTAGTATTTAATCATATGGGCTATGTGCCACAATTACCAGTAGAATTGGCATTCTCCATCCAAGTAAATGTTCTCAATCACCTCGTTCATCACACTATTATTGATGAGGGAGCATATTCTTGCATTATGTCTCTAAACGGCTGGAAGTCACTTGGCTCGCTGTGCTTATCTCAATCGCCTATGATGTTGAAAGCTTTTGATGGTCATACATGTAAGCCTTGTGGTATTATCAATAACCTACATGTCAAACTAGGGGAAAAACTGTAACTGTTGAAGTTGAGGTTGTTGACAGACCCCTTGACTACAACATTTTACTCGGAAGGCCATGGGTTTACGCTATGACTGCAATCGTCTCTACTTATTTTAGAATGATCGCCTTTCCTCATAAAGGTGTTATCACAGTCATCAATCAGCTCTCCTTCTTTGCCTCTAGTTCCCAGCTAACTGGAAGTGTTCCATTAGTTCACGCACCCCAACTATCACTTCAAAACATTGGTGTAGAAATCTTAAAGGATTCTTCCCTAATGGGCACCTTTGCATTGTTGTTGCTTGCAACGTTGGCAAAAATTGCAAGAATAGAGACCTACTAAATGATATATTACACTACATCTGGCTTAAGGAGTATTACACATGATTCTGAAGTTTTTACGTTGGATGAATTCATGCCGCCCAATCTGATTGAGCCGGCATAACAATCAATCTACATTGCTTGGGAGGCAAATATGAAATCATCGTCGTTGATCGTTCATTAGATTTTGGTACTCCATTTGATCCATTTTCAACCACTTTATTGATTGATGAGAGCATTGTGCAATCCATGATGCCAGAAGGAGATCCATGGCAAGATCATCATCATCATTCCCATCTTCAGGATTACGAAGAAGATAATATTATTGAACTATATCATTGATCGATCAAAACGTTATTTTCAAATTATTTTCCCATTACTGTAATCAAATGCAAGAAAAAAATTATCAAATATTGAAGAAACCATTTCTATCGATATTTCGACCAAACCCGATGTTGTAGAAAACATTCATGTTGGCGTGTCTTGTTCTCCATTAGAACTCGAAACTTATCGCTCTCTCTTTCATGAATTTTGAGATATATTTGCTTGGTCTTATGAGGAAATTCCAAACATAGATACTAGTACTGTTGAACACACCATTAAAATGTACCCTGATGTCAGACCGGTACGTCAACACCTTCATCCTATTCATCCAAAGAAGGCTGCTGCCATTAAAGCAGAAGTTGAAAAACTTTTGCATGCTGGTTTCATTTACACTGTTCTACTTACTGATTTGGTTTCCAACATTGTTCCTCTTATGAAGAAACAAGGGAAAATCAGAGTGTGCGTCGATTATTGGGATGTCAATATTGCTTGTCCAAAAGACAGCTATCCTACTCCCTTTATCGACCAGATTATTGACGATTGTGCTGGATGTGAAATATTTTAGTTCATGGATGGGTTTTCCAGTTACAATCAAATCAATATCCACCCAGAGGACCAATATAAGACAACATTCATTTTTCCCTGCGGCACATTCACTTATCGTAAAATTCCATTTGTTTTAAAGAACGTTGGGGAAACATTTCAGAGAGCAATGGATTATGCTTTCAATGACATCAAGCACATTTTTCAACCTTATCTAGACAATTTACCCTACGTTGTCGACACTACAAAATACACCTCAATCCACACAAATGTGTGTTTTGTGTTGGTTCTGGTCATTTTCTAGGATTCATTTTCTCAAAAGAAGGAATTCGAATCGACCCTCTGAAGGTCCATGCCATTCTTGATTTTCCTGCGCCATCAAACTTACTTTAGTTACAAAAAATTCAAGGAAAGGCTAACTTCCTAAGGAGGTTCATACCCAACTACGCTGAAATGGCTAAAGGATTTACTCATCTCTTGAAAAAGGGGATTCCCTTCCATTGGGATAAGGTTGTGCAAGCTTCTTTTGATGCTCAGGTGTCATTAATGTATCCCCCCAATTATCAGAGTGATTATTTCTTATATATCTCAGTGGCTGATATGACCATTGCTATGGTATTAGTCCAAGAAGAATATGGGACAAAAGATCCAATATATTATTTAATTTGTAATCTTAATGATACAAAAGTGAAGTATTCATACATCGAAAAGCTCGTTGTGGCGACTGTTCAAGATTTCCAAAGATTTCGCCATTATATCATGTTTCGAAAGACCATTGTCATTTTAGATTGCAACCCCATGACATACATTCTTTCACGTCAATTTCTGGGGGGAAAATATTCAAAATGGATCATCATTTTACAAGAATTTGATTTGGAATTAATCAAATCCAAGTCAAAGAAGTCTTTAGTTTTGGTTGAGCTTCTCTGTGACCTTCCCTCTGATAGTGATGCTACTACATCGGAACCATCAATTCTCAATGAGTCTCTATTTCTGATTGGATCATCTGATCCTTGGTATGGGGATTTTATCATTTATCTCCAAACCCAAACTTTTCGTCCTGATACCTCTCGCTCTCAACAGTGACTTATTTGATACCAAGCCAAAGATTATATGATCGTCGATGATACACTTTATCGTCATGGTGTCAATATGATTTTAAAGAGGTGCCTCACTCATGACGAGGTTGAGAAGGTTATAAATGATTTTCATGATGGGACTTGTGGTGGACACTTGTTTGGATACACTACCGCAC
Organism: Pinus albicaulis; assembly: GCA_034641835.2. Taxonomy (NCBI): domain Eukaryota; kingdom Viridiplantae; phylum Streptophyta; class Pinopsida; order Pinales; family Pinaceae; genus Pinus; species Pinus albicaulis. The sequence continues at coordinate 899,906,582 of CM076575.1, read as the reverse complement.
AAAATATTCTCTGTGCTGGTTACTTTTGGCGTACCATAGTTCACAACTACACCCTCACGGTCAGAATTTGTCATGCGTGCTAGATATTTGATCGTAAAATCCACAAACCGCTAGTGCTGATGCATCCTGTTATCGCTGTGGGACCATTTGAAAAATGGGGCATTGACTTCATGACCCACAACCCTCGTTCATCCGGGAGGCATGGTTATATTATTTTCGCAGTAGACTACTTTACCAAGTGGGTCGAAACGATGCCTACATTCTATAACACAGGCGAAAAAATTGCATTATTCTTTTTTAGTCATGTCATCTCATGGTTTGGCGTTCCAAAAGCTATAGTCACAGATCATGGTAAGCATTTTCTCAATCACATGATGAATGAGTTGACTACCAAATTACGACTGTCGCATGATAGTTCTACTCCTTATTATCAACAATCCAATGGACAAGTTGAAGCTATTAACAAGATTCATAAGCGAATTATTCAACGAATGATAGGAGTTCATAAACGAAATTGGCATTTGATCCTGTACTTGGCTTTGTGGGCATACCGAACATCAGTGAGAAACACAACTAGATTTATCCCCTTTCAATTGGTGTATGGTTTAGAAGCTATCTTGCCTATCCAATGTGAAATATCGTCATTAAAACTCACTGTTGACTTGTTACTTGACACCTCTACTGAAGAAGCACGCCTTTTTAACCTCATCCATCTTGATGAAATGCGTTGTGAACTCGCATTGGCTAATGAAGCGCATAAGAGATGAATCAAGGCGCAATACGACCAGCATGTCCAACCTCACATCTTCTTAGAGGGTGACTTAGCCTTACTTTATGATCAGGAAGCTGATGTAATAGGTACAGGAAAATTTGAGCCGTTACGGCATGGCCCCTATATTGTCAAAAGAGTTCCTACTAAGGGTGCCTACGAGCTAGTGGATTATGATGGAATTCCATTGGCGCAACCCCGAAATGGGTTGTATCTTAAATGTTACTATGCTTAGTTGAGTGTAGTAAACTTTTGTATTATATTAAATATATGCTTTTGATTTTCATTTACTATCTTAGTTTGTTTTTCTAGAGTTTTCCTGAAGTTAGTAATCCATTTTACATTTCATCGCAGATGTATGAATCTTTGGAACCATTCGTTGGATACGCTGATGTTGCTAGTCGTAGTACATGAAATCTATCCTCTACAACATGGGCCATTTTCACTCCGAGTGGCGAGTTAGTGAGTTTTCAAGGGATTTGTATCGGTCGATATACAAACAATATCACCAAGTATAGCATGTTGATCGGACTTCTCTCTGATGCCATTTCCTTTGGTATTAATCGCATCATCATTAGGTTAGACTCACAACTTGTTGTACTGCAACTTACTAGCGTTTATATTGTTTGAAATCCAACATTGCATTGTATGTTCCTAAGAGATCAACTTTTGGAAAGACATTTTGATTTCATTCAATATCAACACATTTCTAGAAATTTGAACACATTAACTGATTCCTTAGCGAATTATGTTTTAAATAGACATTTGCAACACATGTAAGGACATATTTTCAATTCACATCACATAATTGAATAGGATTGCACAATAAACATAAAAAAACAATGAAAACAAATAGATAGATAGTTATAGGTTTTTACAAAATTTGTGCCCAAGACACATTGGTCATCTAACCTCAAAATGTATGAAAAATGTCAAAGTAAACTAGTGATGCTCATGATAACAAGATATTGATCTAGCTATCCTACGCAGTAACCGCATCCAATGGTTAGGAACACCAATAGTGTGGCGCTGCAGTCTCATAGGTAACTCTTTGATCCTGAAATCCAGAATCCCGAGAGTCAATCCCTCCAAGTGCTGTTGTAGCTTAGCAAGAATCTTGGTCATATCTAAATCCTGAAGGAATTCTCTCCCGACAACCCTCTCTACTGGCTCATCTACTCCCTGCTTTGGTTCACCCAATAGTCGAACTCGACCCACATTTGCATACATCAAAACTTTAGTTTAGTCTTGGGAAACATCAAAATACAAAAATATGTAAAAACCTTAAAAAAGAAAAAATCAAAAAACATAGTCAAAACATTCTTACCAATTGCACCCCATTGAGCATCGTGTGGTAGAATCAAGTCCGGGTCTCCTCGGAAATATACACCCACGTATGCATATTGATATATGGCGATCATCTGTCATTGAAACCAGGCGAAGAATGCAGTAGAGAATATAATGGTCGATTGGCCAACATGTCTAGACATCTATTCAACCCATCTCTGCATCTGTGGATCTCTAGGGCCAGATATGCCCAGTGTAACATGTTGTGGCTGCATTAATGGAATCTGATCTAAGGCAAAGGAAATCAGGATCGAGCCATAGTTGAAATTCTTCTTCCTTCCTCCCTTTGATCTGGTCAGTTGTTCATTCATCTGAAAGAGGAAAAATTCAGCCCAGTTAAATACTGTTGGTTCTAAACACTCCAGTGCATACTGCATGAATGATTTGTTTGCCACATGTAGTGTAGCAGAACCAACAAGTTTTGCGATAGTAAATAGGATGTTCCTCAAAGGAAAATCACGTACATCACAGATGTTTATTTTTTCATCCTTACTTGGTTCAGTCTCTGTATGGTAGTGCTACAATATGTAATCTCTCACTGTCTCTCCTCCAAGAGCAGATCCTAAAAGAGAAATGGGAGAACCTTGCCTCAATAATCTAGTGAGAAAATAAATGCCCTCCACTAATATTGGGATCACTTTGTCCCCAATGTGAAAATCCTGTAGTACCAGATCCCATGAATGAATAAGGAACTCCAATAGTTCCATTTTTCTGCCTCATCCTTGACAGTCTGAAGAATTTTAGCAACCCACAATATCTGAGGGCTCTTACTGTACCCGGATCGTTTAGGGAAATCATATTTTTTTATTCATGTTCTCTTTCTCTCTACTTAATCGTCATTTTGATCCGATGAATAACTGAAACACAATCATAATCTTCATTAGGATCCATTTCATGCAAAAAAATTGGGAAATTTTGGGCACACAACAAGAAAAAAAAATGAAAATTGTGCCCAATGCACCCCAGGTCAAGGGACATAGCATTGCAGTGCATCTGGCCTTCAATTTTAGTTCACTGTAACTCACCTTTAGACATTCAAGGGTGCGTTGCCCTCTGAGTGTAGTAGATTTACCCTAGGGGGTTCAAAACCCTAAAAATATACCATGAAATGCAATGAAAATGATGCTAAAAGAAAGAGAAGGTTCATAGCTCCAACTTGGATTGGACGGTAAGAGAAATATTCCATAGAATTTGTCGCAATCAATCGCTGAAGTTTGGGGGAAAAACTGGTTCAGAGCTCCTAATTCTCAAATGGTAACTTTGGAATGGTGAAAATGAATGGTAAAAACTCTTTTAATTAGTCAATTTGATTATTTTAAATCATATTTAATGTTGTGACTATGGTTTTTATTCATTTTTTCTATGAAACAAGTATTTTTAATCTGTTTGATGGTTTTCTGAACATGTTTTACAACCGATATAGTGAAATTAGTCATGCATACTTATTCAAGAATGATTTGACCACAAAGCATACTTTTATCCTTATTTTTCAAGCTTTGATAAAAATGAAAATTGAATTGAAGTGCACGTTTATCTATTTTTCGAGCTTTGACAACTATGAAAACGGAACCCCTTAGAGTCTTCTTTTAGCTCTTTTCAGACTTTGATAATGTGAAAATATTGCCGAGCACTTGCCTTTTAGAGCTCATAAAATTAAATGAAACGACATCTACTCAGTATAAGTTTAACCCTTTTCCAGACAGAGATAGATTATTTACGAAAAAGGAAAACCTTATTCGAACATGGCTAGGAGTTTTCTCAGGTATCATTTTACCCTTTTTCAGACTTGAGCAAAAAATTTACGAAAAAGGACTCATGGAGTTTTATTTTTTCCTCTTTTTTCAAATTCTCTAAACATGAAAAAGGACCAGGTTTTCACTATTGTTAGGCTCGTTAAAACATAAAATAACGATGAACTTGTCGATCATGGAAAGAATCAAGTTTCATTTATTGCTAGACTCATTAAATTATTAAATAACGATGGATTCACCGGAAGGGTTGAATTATAGATTAAGCATATGTTACCCTCATCAAGCTTGTTAAAAAATAAAGAGGTACTGGTCGACAAATGACTAGGGAAAATTTGGGAAAAAGAACATAACACTTTATGGTAGAAGATCGCTCTTGAACATGACACTTTCATTCCATCATCGTGAATTTTGGGTTGGGTAATCTTCTTGATGGTTCAACATACCTTTAGTTCATCATACCTTCACTTCGGTTTTGAGTCAATGCTGCCAACTCATCTTAGTGTCATTGATATGTTTAAGATAAGTCATCTAGTAAATCCTAATCTTTCTGCAATACTTATAAACCTTCATTTTCATGAAATTCATCCCTAAACATTGCTATATCAAGTCACATTTTGTCTCTGAAATCAGTAACTCCTATTTCACGATAAATGTGATTCCTGTAGACATCAGCTCATCATCTAGGAAGTTTACTTAGAAACATATTCTGGTACCTTGAGGCTTGTTACATCATCGACAAGTTTCTCGGTTCCAGACCTTTGACTGAAAGATTTTGTTTGGCTTTCAACATCAAATAATCTATTCACGCCTTGCAAATTGTATTGCAGTACCTTGATATCCATTAACATCAATGGTGGTTTTCTTGCTTCTGTTAACAACTCACATCATTGGCTGGTAATCAGAGGATGTCTTCCCATGTTCGACTTCAAATCATATATTCACATGGTTAGACTTGTACCTGAATGATCGAGTGAACGAGATAAGAAGACCTCGGATCTAGTTTCATCCATCTGGGTTGTGATTTCGGGATTGTTGTACACATCATTTGTACGATGGCTTTACATACAAGCCGTCATCTGAAGATGGGCCTATATCTGTACGCATGTCTATATTGGGCAACATTCCAATGTAGATGACTTTCTGAATTATGTACATGTTATTAGATAGTTTATGTTCTGAGCATGGGAGTGCCTCCCTTAGCAACTCGTGATCAAAATGAAATGTATCATGATGTAATGTATTGCAAGACTGATGCAGGTCACCGTCCACTTCAGTTCCTCCTCATCACATCATAAAGCATCTCATCCAAATACTATTATTATTTTGACTTCATGCTTTAGGGAGCAGCTGTTATAGGTCAATTTGGGCATCATCCCCCAAGACTTGGTCAAACTGGACATCATCCCCAAGACCAATGAATAGGGTCTATCATCCCCTTACATTTTAGTTGCTATACGCCCTAAGTGAAGAACATTTCATTCATGGCTTCTATTGTAAGATTTCCAAGGTTTGAAATATATTTTATATGACCCAATGACTCACCAACGCTCATGTGCAAGGGACTAACTGCGTTGCAGTTCCAATTCCTCCATGCAAGGGTGCACTGTAGTGCACTTCCCGACATTCAAGAGTGCGTTGGTCACCTAGGAGCAAAATTTTGATTATTCCGAGAGTATCCACATGGCCAGTGCCTTCTAGAAGAGTCCATAGGTGTCATACTTCGAATCCAAGTGTCCATCTAAAACCTTTGAACTTGGAAAAATATCTTGCCTATTATTAGAAAGTCATTCATTGAGAAAATACCATTAGTTTCCCTATAAATTGAGCACTAATCCTAGTGCTAGGGAGGAATAATTTTGTGAAAAGTTATGTTGTTGGATTCTCATTTGATAAGAGAGTGAAAGTACTGATATGCTGCCGAGATGATGCTGGAATGAAGTTGGACAAGGTTGACGAAAAATCGCTCCATTGGTTGTAATCTTCTCCTCCTACTCTTTAATAAATATTGATGTTCATTTTCCTATACATATTTTTATTTCTTGTGCAATGTATTCTTGAATGATACATGTATTTCAGATCTAATCGGTTTGATTTGAGTAAGATATAATTGGTTTGATTTGTATGTTGTATGTTGTTTGTTGTTCTCTGTTTGGGTTTGCAGGAATCAATCTAGTAACTTGAGTTGGTTTGAGAGCGATGGAAACAATGAAATAAGGATAAGGAGAGCGAAATAATCAAAAGTAGGCTCTTTGTACTTTATGTATATCTACTTGTTTTAGAGAAAATAGTAGTTATCTTTCACTTGTTGTTTTGGGTGATAAACACCACACTCAGGGAATTTGATTCATCTGTAGATTAAAATTCTGTATAACGAAAACAATCCCAAATACAACAAGAAACCTGGATTACGTTTCTCAAGAAACCTACTTTTAGGAACTTGCGCAGTTTCCTAGCCAGTTTTTGCGTAATCACAATTTATACCATTGATGCTTGCGCAAATGTATGTTTTCTTCCACTGAAAACTGTGCAAATGAATTAACGTGAGTAAAAATAAAAAGTGATTTCTAAAATCCTTGTTGGAGGAATATTTCTCAACCAAAAGGCCTCGAGCCTCTGCATACTTGGGCCTCATCCCCCTGTTCATGGAGAAAACTTACTCCCTTTGTGGAACCCTAATCCCTCTTTTTGAGGATCTCATCCCTTGAGAAGAGGATCTCAAAACTCCTCCTCTTGGCCTATAAATTAAATATAGACCAAAGGACTAGAGGGGAATTTTGAATGTAAACATATTTTGTTGGAACATGCCTAGAAGGCTTTTCGCCTAAGGGGAGGATTTAAGACTCTTGGGAGGAGGTTTACATTATCAAGGAAAGGTTGTATTTCTTCTTCTTGTTCTAAAATCAATACAAGCAACTATTTCTTTCCTAATTTCACTTTTCTTAACTCTATTTTCAAAATTCCTTGATCTTTTGCATAATTTATAACTGAATATGAGTTTAATCTTATGATATATGCAATTTTACAATTTTCATTTGTTTTGGGTTTCATATTTTTCTATGCTATAATTTTATGCCTAGCTTGTTTCTGTTCATGCAGATCTCACTTCAAAGCAATGAGGAAAGTATTTTGAAAGCATCAGAAGGACTTCCACATGCATTTCATAGAAAGGTAAGATGCTCCTGCATATCTCATACTTCATATTTCAGTCGTGGGTTAAGGAAAGGTATCAATCACTTGTTTTGTTTGTTATTAGATATCTTAGGAATATAGGGAGATTGCTCTTGTATGCAAGAGGGATTTATCCATCATAACACTAGTCCTTTACCATATCTTAGGCCACTGCTATGGTTTCTCCCAAACCCTAGCTTCTGATTTCAAAAATGAAGGTCTTCCCTAGGTTTCCTTCAAAGCCTAGCATTATTTTATCCCTCTGCCATATTTATCCCTTTCAATATACTAATTAAATTCATCATAAGTGTCTTCATTAGGGTGATATCAATGAATTTTATTCATCCCTACTCTGATACCATGTTAATTTTTTAGCGCTTTATTGTTATTTGTTGTAGGAGATTTCATTTTCAAAATTTTTCATCATTTATATATTACATTCACCCCATAACATCATAAAATATTTAGAAATTATGTAGAGATAACAAAAACAATGTAGTGGAATAGCAAATAACAACAGAAGAAAATCATGCACAATAGAGACACCAGGATTTAGGTTAGAGGCCATGGAAAAACCCCACAAGGGGGAAAACCCAACTAGATTCTTCACTTATTAGATATCCTTTGATTTTTCAGCTGAGATACAAAGTACAATGATAATGAGATACAATAATAATATTAGGCCTCCTAAGCCCGACCCAAGTCAATTCACAACTTCGTTTGAGAACTAAACAAAAAAATTCCAATAGACCTGTTATCATATCACTGCCTTAAGTAACATCATCCCTATCAAAGAAATAAGTGTCATCAATATTAGGAGTCTTCATTGAAAAGGAGTACTATCATAGAGGCATTGTCATCACTATCATAGAATTTTTCATTACTGTCATAGGAGTGTTGTCACTGTCATACTAGGTCACTTCCATATCAAGGGTAACTGTCAACAAGTGTTCTGTAGAGTGTCACTTCCATATAACTAGGTTACTATCATAGTCATAATGTCATTTATCAAGATCATTTCCACTACCATTGTCATTCATTAAATTCTTAGTTAAGTTTATTGTATATTACTGTCTCACTATCATATAAATCAATGTCTCTCTATCATATAGATCATTGTACCTTTGCCTTATATATCATTTTCTCTTCAATTATATAAATCATTGTCTTCTTGTCAACAAGGTCGTTTTCTTACTATTAATAAGGTCATTGACATGACAGAATCATTTCGATATTAAGGTGCCTCTCTTACTACCATTCTCATTTCTACTATGTACTACTATAAAGACATCACTACCAATGCTACTATCATAGATCTTCATCAATCATTAATATAGAAATCTCAAGGAAGATGTGAGCCTCATACGAATAAGATCGAGCCATAGAGATCAAAGAGTAACAAAACAAGTCATTGAGAAATAAGAGTGATCCCTAAAATTTTAAAGAAAATAAAAAAACTTTGATATACAAAATGTGAGCTTCTGAACATAGTTATGTTAGCCACAATGGACCACAAGAATATCAACGAGTGTTATGAACCATAATTACAATGTGAGTCACAAAGAATTAAATACTATAGGGTGTACCATAGATATTAGATACGAGCCACAATAAAAATTATGATCTACAGAGATACAATTCCAACCATTGAAATAATGAGAAATATAGTTACCAATACGTGCCATAGAAAATTCAATGCGGGTCAAAGAAAGAGAGCCACATAGAAGGGAGCAAAGAATTGTACATAACCATAGAAAATAGAGTGAACCATCAATCAATTTGATGCCATAATGTAAGTGAGACAAAGTAGAATCGTTCCATAGAGATCATATGAATCACTTGCCACAGAAACCATACATAACATTTGCAAGCCAATAAAATGTATGTGGATAAAAAATGACATATACAAACCATGGTAAACACATCTCAAAGAGATTAGATGTGAGCATAATAGAAAGTAGATGCGAACTATTATAGAGAATACAAACCATCTAGGAATAGAAATTTTTAGGAGAAAATATTTTCCCATGGGAGAAATTTAAAGGGTTTCTAATTTTGAATGGGCTAATATTTTAAATTACACCCTTTTTCTAATGTTCACCCAGAAATTATGGAAATAGTTAGAGATAAAAAAAATTAACCACTAGTGTTTTGGAAACAATTAGAGATAAAATAGATTTCGCCTCTCCAATTATTTGTTCCAAGCCCCGATTCACCTTAAAAAGTAGTTTATGGGTGGGATTTGCTTCCAATTGCTCCCCCCCCCATGTATGGATTGTAACTCGTTCCAAGCCCCGATTCACCTTGAAAAAATTGTTTGCATTCAACACAATGCAAGCGGGTTTTTAATTTGCTTGCAATCGACCCCTAATTTCTGGGAATGGCATTGGTTAGGGGTTATTTCACCCTCGGCTATGGTAGAATTCATCCCAAATTTTATGGGTTTGATTTCAATTATAGTATGATTCAACTATATAAATGTGTATGATATCTACACTCAGAACGGTCCATCCAAATCACCATCACATAGTTAAGGGAGGAGTGCCTCACATGAGGATAGATAGGTAGCAGATAGAGTGTAGAAACTCTATGATCGATTGAGTCTTCACAATGAGTGTTGGTAGTTGGGTTGCAATCTTAGTATGGTTCGTCAATTGGTGGCCTGAATGAATGGAAAATTTTGGATGCTTCAATCTCGATTTGGTCCTTTCTGTGCAGATCAAACAAAAGATACAACCTTTTTTTTTTCCTTTTAATATACATGATGGATTGTTTTGGTTCATTTTTTTTGTTTACCAACAAATATTTAAGGGAGGAGTGCCCCTCATGAGGTCCATGCATTATTTTGGTTCATTTTTTTTTTGCTCTGTCATGTGTGCCTGTAATCCTGTTGGTATAAGAATAACTATTAGCGATGCGATCCTATCAAGATTCATAGGTGATGCCACTGTCAGTGATGATGTGGAAATGAGTTAGCGGGCTTGATCAACATTTAAATTCGAGCCAGTCTTCAGAGTAGATCGATAGATGTATCGATTCGACGTTTGGTATTAGTGTGGGCCTTGCAAAGTTAACGGTTATTAATCCTCAAAAGTATCCCGCATGGAATCTCTCAGAGCCCTGTGGCGACTGCTGGTGAATGTGGGTTTTGGAAGAGGCATTAAAGACTAAAATAGTTGGAAACACATGATGGTTGTGGACCATTGATCTGGCCAGCCTCGATCTTTGACAATCAGATAATGGACCCACCAAAATGTCGGACATGTGATTTTTTGAATAAATAAGTATTATAAAAAAGTTTATATTTTTTGAAATTTCAACCTCTATCCTTCATATTTTTTTAAATTCCAATCTCGTTGTTTGATTTATCCGATTTTGTAGAAATCCCTGAGTTTGTATTTCTTATTATTCCTCCAGATTCATTCATATCCAATGTCCTTGCAATTACTCCCTGCATCTCACTCATAGTATTTATCTCCTTAATATATGTAGTATTAATCTCTTGACATGGTTTCTCACTATTAACATCAATCTCCTTACATTATATAGCATCAGACTCTTCCACCTTCTCTGTCAATAATTGTTTCCCCATGTTTCCCTTCTGTGTTTTCTCATTACCTTCTACCCGAGTGGCAGTATGGACTTTATTTCCATTTTAAAATTGTTTGTATTGTTCACACAAACACTTGGAATTAATTTAATCAAATCTATCAATGTGGGGATCTCTCACTCTCTTTTATGTGGATCTACCCTGAACTACAAATTTTTGTTTCTGCTGGGCATATTCAATTTCTTCGTCTTATGCTAGTAAATGGAAAGACTCCCCAGAGGAAGCAAGCTGGAATATATTTTATTTCGATGTTTTCCAAAGGGATGATGTTGTTTCAATGTTATAAAAATAAATTATTATAGTTTATGTCTTAATAGTTTCCCATTACCATTGTTAAACAAGTTTTTTGTGAAATTGCATTTTGCCTCAAAATTCAATTTCTGATATATGTTATTTCAACGTTTACTCAACAATTCTTTTACAAAGTACAATTATATTTTATATGAACAAGTGATTTTATACGAAGTATATATCATTGAATAAATTTGGGTACAAATGGGTGCACATAACGATTAAAGGAAAATGTAAATATTTTTCTCTAAAATATTTGAAACAGTAAAAATTTGTTGTACCCTAAGTGAGTTCAAGACAAAAAAGAAAATGAGGCATATAATGTATATTGGCTCTTTAATTGATGTTTATTTTTATGGGGTATGATAAGATCCTTTTTTATTCATGTGTAATTTTGAACTATGCCATATAGTGTACTTTGAATAATACCCACAAATCTAGTAATTCTCAACCCTTGGAAACTATTGATGCATGTTTCTAGATCGATTTGAAATTCTACTTGTGGAAAATTTAGTGATATGTCAAAAGATAATCATGGGAAGAAACCATCAATGAAAATGGATGTATTATCATACTTCCAAAAATCTCCATCCAAGAATACACATTATCTTCATGCTTCAAGCTCCTTTGAACAATATGTTACTGAGAGAAATGATAAATCTTATGAAAATTCATTTGATATCCATATGATGGATGAAAGAATAGGTTCCTCAAGTGATTAGGGTGAGATAAATGAAGTTTCAACAAAAAATGGTGATGAAAATGTTGAATATTTTTCCTTGGAAGGTGACACAGTCCATTAATGGAAAAGGAAAAAAAAGGCAAGTGGAACAGAGGGAGACAATTCCAAGAAGATTGGGTCTCAAGTTTTCCATTTATTGAAGCAATACCTCCTACAAATGAAGATGAGGTTTCCAAAGAAGTTAGATGTAATGCACGTAGTTGGAAAACTGGAAAGGTAGTCAAATTAAAGATGAAGCTAGATACAATACAGAAGCATGCAGGAAAGGTGTATGAAAATAAAATTGCAAATGGTGAAGATAAATCTATTCTCAGATGTAAATATTTTGAGGAATGTTGACATATCCAATACGTAGAAGAATACAAGAAATATTTAATAAGTAAGAGGAAACTTGAGGAAAGTGGAGGAACCACCATATCTCTATTTGGAAAGCTGATGGAAAGAAATTTTTTATCCAATACAATACAATTAAGCACTATATTTCACATCTTAACTAGAGGTCATCCTATGACAGATTATCCAGATCATATGAAAAATCTATCTTTTCTTCAAGTGTCAAAATTTCCATCTTCTCATTAGTCTGTAACTGGTGGTTGGGAATGGGGAATATTTATCTAACTCAAGTAGAAAAGGATGATTTGAAAGAGAAGACTGAAAATGCTACGTTTTGGCATTATCTTTGGATGAGGTTACGACTCAAAGATAATACTTCATGGATATGCGTGAGAATTTATATGGTTAATGACCATATTAGGCATTCCTATATACTTGGGATTAAAAATATGAGAGATACTTATATAGATGAAAATATTTATGAACTTTTTCTTAATAGTTTGAAGGAAAGTGGTATGGATCATTTAATGATTGACAAAAATTTGGTATGTGTTGGAGCAGATGGAGCATTAGTAATGCAAGGAAAAAGGAGTGGCCTTTGTGTTAGAATACAACTATCAGCCACATTGTATATGCTTAATATTCATTGTATGGCTCATAAGATGAATCTTGCATATAAAATAGTAAGCGTGTTTCCATCAGTTTCAAAAGTTGAATATCTTGTCTGTGAGACTCATGCATACTTTTCTTGTTGTCCCAAATGATTTTTAGAGTTTCAACATTTTGTAGATGGTGTTACGAATAGAAAACATTATTGAAAGATGTTGATACAAGATGGATCTCATTGAATGGACCAACTCAAATACTATTTAGTGAGTTCAAATCTTTGGTAGGGTTGATGTATGAAAATCACTACAATGTAGACAAGCTCAAGGTATTTTTCAACTAAATGATATATAAACATTATTGACATTGGCTAGAATTCTTCTTATGCTACATGAAATTAATTTTCCTCATTAAAATGTCTCACAATCACACAATGTATATTGTAGAATAAAAAAAAGCGAGAAAGTCATTATGCCTTGCATTAGATAATTTGTATATGAAGCCAGACTCTTTTACAGGTTCAAAGTTTACAAGTTGGACTCAGATAATCAATATAGAAATACTGAAAATGTTTTTATGTTTGATGAAAAAGGAATACTATGTATCTTAATGCACGGGTATATGGTTCCCTGCCATTATATTAGTAAGACAAGATGAATCACCAAATATTTCGTAATGTCAATAGACCAATTTAATAATATTGTGATTTCAGCGAGACATAATTTGATAGAAATTTCAAGATCAATATCATCAGAGACAAGAGAAAAATTTACTTGAGATGAATTGTTGGAGGCCATGTGTGGGGTATACCCTCAATATTGGAACAATTGTCAATTTCCAAGAATTTTAAAAGCCGATTTTTAAAAGAGATTAAAATGTTTAGTAGACCACTTTTGCAAGAAAGTCTCGATACATAGAGAACAGAAGGTATATTATATTCATAAAAATTCTATCAACAAGGTGGAAAATATACTGAAACAATGTGGAAGCAATATCCTTTTTTGGAGAATTGTAATGAAAATGGTGCTATAACAAGATTAGGGACTACTTTAAGTACTATCCAATACCTGTAAGAAAACATATCAGAATATTTCAAATAAGAATATTTGTGTCAAAGCATGATTTTTGGATCAGTAGAGGATGAGAATGTTTAGTGCACTATCATTCTTGAAGTCAAATTTTAGGAACCATCTTGATAAACATGTGGATACATGTTTAAGATTATATGTAACAAAGTATGACATTAACAATTTTCCATATGAAAGAGTACTAGATCTTTGGCAATCAGATTGTGATAGAAGGGGAGAAAACAATATAAACAACTTCTTTAATGAACTTGATACAAAACATAATGTTTTGGAGGATCATAATGACAATTCATTTGGAGAATATCATGTTCAGAAAGTAGAAAATGAGGACCAATATGAGAACCGGGAAATTGATATACCCTGAGACGTAATTCAATTCGATATATGTGAGGGGACTCTTATTTTGGTATAGATGTTCCATTGATCATGTAAGATTAATGTATGTTAATTTTAGGAAAAAATAGGTTCTATATTTTGTATTTGTCATTGTAACATTGCAACTACATTGATTTGATGCATGTTATTTTAAGATTGATGTTTCATATTTAATCATTACATTGTCTGTTTCTTATCGATGACAAGAAATGAAGTTGGGACCTATTTATTTTCACGTAGAGAGTGTATGAATAATATTAAATGATAAATAACTAATTTAACAAGACTAACACAAAGGAACAATGTGATCATTCAAGTACATGAAACTACCTTGATGTCTAGCTCCGATATCTCGGAAAATTTGAATGGTTTATATGTTGCTTGCATTTGGGGCATTTTGTTGAGTTTTGAGTTTTGGATTTTTTTTGGTCAAAGATTATGTTAGTCCCTTGAATGCTTTTAGTTCTTATTTCATGCTTATATTCATAGATATTCATCTAGTTTTATAATTATTATTGTTTTCTTTATATATTTGGTGGTTTGAAGAAAGTTGTTTTTATTTCCTTTCACTTTGTGGCATGAATTTAGAATATTGAATTTTAGAATATAGTAGACTACTATGCTTATTTTATATTTTCTTGTAAAACAATGATTTATATTTAGAAAGTTAAATGAGCCATGGGTAGCTAAGCAAAGAGAAAAATGGTTTATTTACTAGGTTCTTGCACATTCATTGTAGGAGACCTATTGGCATTAGACCAGCATTCTTTTGTATAGAGTCTTGTCGTCGGTTGGTCTGTCAACCATAATTTCAAGTCTTTTGGGTATTAATTTTTTTGAGTCCCCACATGTCCTTAGGACCATTAAGGGATAAGATAACATGAGTCAGTCCAACTCATGCCCCAAATCTACTTTTTACCTATTGATATAAGTATTTTGTTACCACTTCTTATCACCAACAAAATTCTATAGAAAATTTCATAGGAAAGATATATAATATTCTTTTATATTTCAATTGTTTTGAGATGATAGTAGACATGGGAGAAACAAGCAACAAATTATTAAGGAAAAGCATCAGTTAGATGAATTTTTTTCTTAACTGTAGTTGGAATTGGTGATATTTGAATGCATGATAAAGAGCATCAAAAGAGGTATTACTTCAGCATACAATTTTATTCAAAGTGGAAGGAAATTCCACATTATCATACCTTAACATGGAAGTAATCAAGATATGTATTTGTTTTATTTATATCATGTATTTTTTTATAGTAGTTGTAGGCTTGACTACTATTATTTATTTATGCTAATTATATGATTATAAGAATTCTAATTTTTTATTGTCATATCACAAGGAAGACATTATTTGTCATTAAAAATGAGTCTTTCATCATGTTTTCTTGTTCAGTGAGTCACTATTCTTCTCATACATGAGTGTAGAATCTGGTGAAGCAACAAGTTGCTAACCAACAAATGTATCTAGAATTTGTGGTTCCAAAACCTCTTGGTCGGCTCTATTTTTTATTTGGCAAGCCAATATCAACTGCTGGTACTCCCTCTCTCTCATGTTTATTTTCTTAGTAAATATAGATACAAACTAAGAATTTGGAGTTATCATTTGCAACATGGAACTTGAGACATCATTAAAAATTTCAATATATCCCAATGTGTTACTCTTATTCTTCTATAATGGTAAAAACTGAGTCAACTACCAAATGGCCATTTACCATCTAACTATAATTAGGTTCAAGGATGGGGATACCCTCGATGAAGCCTTCATGTAGTATAGTGAATGAATCATATAGCCCAATGCCTTTGTTGGCATATCCGAAAGTGTTAGAGCTAACAAGTTACCTTTTATGGCTAACTTGAATAAAACAACCTCCTCCAACTAATATTGATTTAGATATATACATGACAATGTGTCTGAAGACAATGGCTCCACCTTCCCAAATATAAAACTAGACCAATCCTAGAACTTGAAGCATTGCCAAAATGGAAGGAAATTCTGGATTATCATAAGTGTTTTCAATTGCATTTGATTGGCGATTTTTTTTTAAAATTTCATAAGCACATTTTCCATGACATGTCACATACTAAATGACAAATAAAAAATTAATTAAAATAAGTGTGAAACTTTGAAAGTGGAACAACAATAATTAAAAATAAATATTATATATGTATTTAGGGAACTAAATGTATTTAGTAAACTAAGTGGAATTAAAAAATTAAACTAAGTACACAAATGACTAAAAATACATAAATGAATTACATAGAATGAGAAACATGGCATAATAAACAGACTGTTGGAATCAAATTTGAAATTTCATTACTTCTCCAAGAAAATATTGTACATTCCACAACAAAAATCCCATCTCTAGGCCAAAGTCGGAACCCCAAAACTGGTTCCTTGATCTTCTTTTAAAGGAACTTTTACTTTAAAAAAAATTATCATAACTTTCAACTATCATAACTACTTCTTAACCTTTCGATGATCATGAAAATTAAAAGAATAAACCATTTGAAATTTATAACTCATTTGAATTACAAAAATGCGAAATTTTATAAAAATTAAAAATATTTTAATCATTCTATAACTTGGGACTCTTGTGCAACTTCACACTCACTTGAAGAAGTTCTAGGTTGAACAACTTGAACATTCATTAGTGAAATAAAGCTCTGACATGTCTTCCATAGGGTTAAGTCAGGAACTAGATGTGGTAATATTCTATTGAATGCCATTTTTAAGTTGGTTACCTTGGTGTATGTGGGCCTCTCCATGAATACATTTTTGACTAACCATAACAGTTGGAAGTCCCTCTGCAAGTAGTTCATGATTGTATCTCCTTTAAAAATTGTTGCTTTCTCATGAGATGAACCGATCTTACTTTTTTCTTCCACCAAGAAATATGTCATATCATTTCCAAGAAAGGAGGTTGCCTTGCTAATCGCAACATGAAGGTAACCCTACTCTAACTCTCTTGTCAAAATGGAATTAAAATCTACCACAAATTCCATGAATTCTAACAATATGGCTTATGCATGTTTCCTATACATGTTCTTTTGCACCATCTTGCTCATTACTAACACATAGTTGTTCAGTCTACAATTTCTACTACCCTTAATTGCTGAGAAGACTTAGAATTTACATAGTCAATGATTCTTTTAGTCAACTATGCACTTTCCTGTGATTGTGTTTTATTGGTTTAGATGATGGCTTCAGAGGCCCTAAGAATTTCCTTTTCTTTAGCTATGACTACCATATGATCCCATATTACTTTGATTTGCTGAATGATATCATTTTAGATGATCTATCTTACTTGAATAAGAGACATATTCCCATTTATATTTTCTTTTAGTTCTTTGATTTCATCACATGTTGACTTGTATTTATTGTGATGCTCAATTGCATTCTCTCTGACCATGTTCAATTGTCTCTCCTTATGCTTCAGTTGTTCTTTCACATCGTCCAAATTTTTCTATAGTTTCTCCGATTCATCTTCTGAGATATTTAGCTCTGTCATAACACTAGTAAGCTTTTCAGTTGGGTCTTTAGAATCGGGTTGTAATTGTGCAGACATGCTTGTCTATATTCTACTGCAGATCTGCATTGAGCTCCTTAAGAATTGTTATTTCCTTATTTCTTTTGAGTAACTCATGAGTCAAGATTTATTTTCTTTTTCGATATGGGCCAATTCTGGAGCTTGACTTGTTGCAAGTGGCTACCATTTCCTCCTTAAAGACCGGATTTTAGAATTTGTACTCTGGATCAAGGACTGAACTACTGATTTATCCTATGGGTTTACCCCAAGATTTATAATCAATTTATTATACTCTTCATTCTGAGTATGAAGAGCTTGGGAATTGTCCCTTTCCAAATTTAATTGATCTATCACCTTTCCCAATAAAGCCTTTGTCTTGCTTGTTACTAGTGATGTTTTGCTAAGATAATTATATATTAACTCCCCTATCTTCATGTGCAGGTTTATTTAATATGGAAATGGAACATATTTAGAGTTCATAGATAAATTAATTGTTTTAAAATATACACTAGAGGAAGTTGACTGGGCCACAGGGTGAGTGAAAGAAAATATCAACTGGTTTCTTTCCAAATCTATAGTTGAATGAAGCCTCATTTGATAGCCAGAAATAGATTGAGCTTCGAGGTGAGCCATATCATTAGACTTTATCTTCATGTTCCTCTCCTAAATTTGTTGACAGGCATGTTTTAAAACATTCAAAGAACTATGCTCTTCTTCATATGGAATTGGATATGATGGTGCACACTTCATCTCTCCCAGCTGCAACTGAAAACCAACCTCACTTTAAGGTATTTCCATGAATTGTTCAAAGTTTGTCTCACCTCCTGTCATTCTTGCTTTCTTACTACCCTGAGAACTTTCTCCTTCAATATCCATGACATCAAAAACACTTATTCTCAACTTTTTTTCAATAGGAAGAGGGGTTTCTACCTCCATACTCTCTCGTGTCTCCACCAAGCCAAAATTTTCCAATTTCTCAAGTTCTCACTTTGGGTCATGGATATTAGGGCACAATATATTTCTAACCTTCTCTTTGAAATGACCTGGTGTGGATCATAACGCCACTTTCCCCCCTGCTGAAATTTAATTGCTTGTAGCCTTTTATCAGTCTACTTTGAATCTTGTCTATTATTTACAATAAAGGGGCCAACAGTCCCGGGTAATTTAAATCTCAAATCCTTTCCTAGATGGGACAAAGTGTACTTGATCTAAATTCAAGCTTCTTCCTGTTTCCTATACATGTTCTTTTGCACCATCTTGCTTATTACTAACACATAGTTGTTCTGTCTACAATGTCTACTACCATTAATTGCTGAGAAGACTTAGCATTTAGATAGTCAATGATTCTTTTAGCCAACTATCCACTTTCCTGTGATTGTGTTTTATTGGTTTAGATGATGGCTTCAGAGGCCCTAATTATTTCCTTTTCTTCAGCTATGACTACCATATGATCCCATATTACTTTGATTTGCTGAATGATATCATTTTAGATGATCTATCTCACTTGAATAAGAGACATATTACCATTTATATTTTCTTTTAGTTTTTTGATTTCATCACATGTTGACTTGTATTTATTGTGATGCTCAATTTAATTCTCTCTGGCCATGTTAAATTGTCTCTCCTTATGCTTTAATTATTCTTTCACATCATTCAAATTTTTCTGTAGTTTCTTTGATTCATCTTCTGAGATATTTAGCTCTGTCATAACACTAGTAAGTCTTTTAGTTGGGTCTTCAGAATCAGGTTGTACTACAATTGTGCAGACATGCTTGTCTATATTCTACCGCAGATCTGCATTGATCTCCTTAAGAATGGTTATTTCCTTATTTCTTTTGAGTAACTCATGTGTCAATATTTCTTTTATTTTTTGATCTGGGCCAATTCTGGAGCTTGACCTGTTGTAGGTGGCTACCATTTCCTCCTTAAAGACTGAATTTTAGAATCTGTACTCTGGATCAAGGACTGAACTGCTGATTTATCCTATGGGTTTACCCCAAGCTTTATTATCAGCTTATTATACTCTTCATTATGAGTATGAAGAGCTTGGGAATTGTCCCTTTCCAACTTTAATTGATCTATCACCTTTCCCAATAAAGCCTTTGTCTTGCTTGTTATTAGTGATGTTTTGCTGAGATCATTATATATTAACTCCCTTGTCTTCTTGTGCAGGTTTATTTTATCTAGAAATGGAATGTCTTTAGAGTTCACAGATAAATTAATTGTTTTAAAATATACACCAGAGGAAGTTGACTAGGTGACAGGGTGAGTGAAAGAAAATATCAACTGGTTTCTTTCCAAATCTATAGTTGAAAGAAGCCTCATTTGATAACCATAAATAGATTGAGCTTCAAGTTGAGCCACATCATTAGAATTTATCTTCATGTTCCTCTCCTAAATTTGTTGACAGGTATATTTTAAAACATTCAAAGAACTATGCTCTTCTTCATTTGGAATTGGATATGATGGTGCACACTTCATCCCTCCCAGCTGCAACTGAAAACCAACCTCACTTTAAGGTATTTCCATGAATTGTTCAAAGCTTGTCTCACCTCCTGTCGTTCTTTCTTTCTTACTGCCCTATGAAATTTCTCCATTAATATCCATGACATCAAAATCACTTATTCTCAACTCCTTTTCAATAGGAAGAGGGGTTTCTACTTCCATACTCTCTCGTGTCTCCACTGAGCCAATATTTTCCAATTTCTCAAGTTCTCGCTTTGGTTCATGGATATTATGGGCAAAGTATATTTCCAACCTCCTCTTTGAAATGACCTGGTGTGGATCATAGCACCACTTCCCCCTGCTAAAAGTTAATTTCTTGTAGCCTTTTCTCAGTCTACTCTGCATCTTGTCTATTATTTACAATAAAGGGGCCAACAGTCTCAAGTAATTTAAACACAAATCCTTTCCTAGATGGGACAAAGTGTACTTGATCTAAATTCAAGATTTTTCTAATAAATTCCAATGCAAATATTCTCATGGACACAAAAGAAGGAAGCCTATATGGTGGGATCTCTTCTCCATATAATCTGATTCCCACATACTCTTCGAGAACCAATCTCCAACTTTCAAATCTTTTCCCAATTGTAAAAGATATTGAACCTTTGGTAAAATTCTCAGAGGAGTAGTATTATGGATGATTTTATATAAATTTGACATGAAAAAATCAATGTAAAAAGAGAAGGCTTCATTATTTTGTTTACACTTGATCATCTCAGTCCAATTTATCTCTACTTTCTTCTGCTTATTTATATCCATGACATTTAGACCAAAATCCATGAATTGATCAACATGAACATAAATGAAGAGGTATACCATCAAGGAAGGAAACCTAAATCACCTAGAAATAATGAAGTTTAGAAGTTGTAGATTAATGAAATGTTCCCAAAAATTGGGAATATATAACACAATGCTAGGTTGCATCACTAAGTGGAAATGCCCCAAGGCTTGACAATCAATCACTGTGGTATTATCTCTTCCCAAAATGTCCATAATTACAGATAAAATTGGCTCAACACTTTTATAAAAACAAACAATGGGAAATTATATAGACTCTGGTGGAAGAACTAAATTTGGAGGAAAAACTAAGCTATACTATTTACTTCTATCCTCTATTGATAGGCTCTTGTAGAAAAAATGGTTTCTTCGGAAATTGCAATGTCAATATCAGATTGGGGAAAATCCAGGGATTCCTAAATCAATAAGGAATACACGTGCATAATGTTTTCACCAAGGGAATACATTACATAAAATCTCTGTGGATATAAAGATGAGGTTAACCAGCTGATGAATTCTGGGAAAAAGTAAGTTTGAGGGATAAATGCAATGAATAAGCCTAATTTAACTATTCTTCAGGAGATTTCTGACTCCAGCTAACTGGCTAGAATGTTTTGACGAGCTTCCATTAAATTTAATGGAAAGAAATGGTAAAAAACATCATGTTCCATGTCCATTAGGGGTATATGGGTGGAAGAACTAGATAAAGTGCATTTTTTGGTCATTTTTAAATTTACTTTAAAAAACACGATTTAGTTGAAGACTCTAAATACCTGGTAGTTCAAAATCAGCTTGATGACAAAGTAAATTGTCGTAAAGAGTAGAAATTGGAGTGAAAATGGCAGATAAAATAGAAGAAATGAGTGAAATTAGTGTTTTTATATAAAAAATGTGGAAAATTTATAATTAAGGTAATGGAGACAAACGAGTACGGAAGGGTGACATGGCGACCAACGTGGCAGGTGTGGGTGAGGTGGAGTGACGTGGAAGTGATGATGTGGAGACCTGCTCGCATATATATATATATATGCGAGCAAGTTTCCACATCATTACATAAAATTTTATATACATATACCAAAAAAATCATTTTTTTGCCCTGAGATATTTGCTTTAGTGTTAACAAATATGCTCCTGGATCTACTAGTTTTTTGGCAGAAAACACATATATCAAAACACTCTATTTTTGGTGGAAAAGCATTTACTAGCCTCGGGGGCACCCCTCTTGGTAAGTGGTTTCATCCCTGTGTGTCATCGGGTTTGATCATAACCGTCAATCACCCCGACGTTGAATTTTCAAAACCTCTTATTCGGGGGCACCTTGCAGTATAAACATCGAGCTAATTGTGATGTCAGAGTCAGTGTAAGCGCAGGCCCGATGTATGGAATGATGATGCTTTTTGACAATTGCGCGCTTTTTAACAATTTTCTCCGCTTGGCACTCGCGGGGTTGGCCCACTCCCTTTACAATATACTTTTATTTTACTAACCCAAACTTTGGGCCTACACCATAGTCTCAGTGCAACACATCACATTTTTTAAGACATAAATGCAAAGAGTCACATTCTCTATAGTCTACAATTTTTTTTATTAAACATTAATGCATATTTTCTTTTATGCTTTTATACTTCTTTTTAAAACTAAAAATAAAAATGACTACAACATATTTTCCATGATTTTAAAAGATAATATAACCTCGAGAGAGATTCACCAAAAAAATTATATATACATATTATATTATTGATAAAATCACCTACAATTTTTCCTATGTGTCATGGGGATTCACCCATTTATTATACATATAAATATAGGGGGGTTTCTTAAAATTTTTCCTGCATCTAGGAATAAATGTGAGACTGTAGGTGAGTGCCAACCAATCCAATGTTAAATCAAAGGAAAAATAGATTTTCTTATTTGGTAATTGCTCGTGAGAATTAATCTTATTTTATTTATTGTTTATTGTTATTTCTTCATCAAGAAATTACACAAATTATTCTTCCAAGATCACAAAGGAGTAAGAGACACAAATATTTAGGCTTTCAAGCTAGGGAAAACCCCTCAAAAGGGGAAAACCCAAAAATCTTCTTCTTATCGAATCAATTCAAATTGAGATATCCAACCTGAGAGAAAATAACATTCCAAGTCAACTCTTCTCCTCACTCAAAGTCACAAACTTCTTCAACATGATCTGAGGATCTTAGAAATTTCGGCTCA
The DNA here is from genome assembly GCA_034641835.2 of Pinus albicaulis. Lineage (NCBI taxonomy): Eukaryota > Viridiplantae > Streptophyta > Pinopsida > Pinales > Pinaceae > Pinus > Pinus albicaulis. Next base: position 899,883,473 of record CM076575.1, on the reverse strand, counting down.
ACTGCAAAGGTAAAAACTTGGTCCTATTACAGACTTCAAAAGGCTTCCTACTTGGCCTTTTTGCATACTTTAGATCCTCAATATTCACTTCAATTCTCAGATCTATTAAAGACTTCAGATATTCAACCTTGTCACAGATTCTCGGCTTAGTTTACACACTTTAGATACTTGTAGATGTGATAGGTATAGGGTAGAAATTCAAGCTTCCTTTCCCTTTGATCTTTATTCCCTTTCCTTCTTAGAATCTCATCCTCCTTTCCTTGCAGAGATCAAATTGTTCTTTGATTTCTCGTGTGTCTTCAAAAAGCTCGAAAGGTAGTCTATATATAGTTGTTTAGTAGGGTTCCCAAGAGCCATATAGGCCAGCTTCATTGAGAGAGGTCTGATTTGGAATTTTGATAGAATTTATTAACTAAATAACAAAAAAGAATTTTCTTTCTTTTCAAATGTTAAGATGACATGACTCAAATACATATTGTCTTGAATATTTTTACTTCTAAAGCATGAAGAACATGCTTGATAAAATAATAAAAATAATTTTATCTTTCATTATGAATATTGATACTAGTTACATTCTCCAATATCCAAGCCTTCATAGAGAATAGACATGAACTTTTCATGAGAAATCGAATTGCACATCCTTGGAGATGGATCAATCCCTTTATTTATATACATTTTCATGGTCCAAAATAGATGCCTTCAATCCGAACTTGAAATCTTGGAGGAGAAAATTCATATTTCCTCTTAAATATAATTTTCAATTAATTTATTTCTCAATTTGTTATCAAGATAATAATAATATTATTTCCCTTTGACAATAATAATTCAAATTCTCCCTTTTGACTAATATAAATCCTCTTTAGGGAATGATGGGTTTTCCTTTGGGTCTAAGGGCTTCTATGGGTAAATTCATCTCGAAGTTGCTCAAATTTCAACAAAAATGAATTTTTTAAAGTGAAAGATGAAACTAACTTACGATTTAATGACAAATTCATCTCCTTCCCTATTTATGGCTTCTCTCAATCTCCTTTATGAGGCAAAGGGAATTTTGTAGTAGCCACAGTTCCCTTGAATATTGAAGAATGTAACTAGAGTCAATCTTCATAATTATATTTGAGTCATAATGAAATGTATTTGTTGAAATGAAGAAAATAAAAATTATTTTGAAGCATGTATTTCATGCCCTTTTATTTACTTTATAGGTCTAAAGGCTCCATTGTAGGCTTCTAGGGTTTATGTCATGAGTATTAGTCCTTTTCATCATGTAATATATCCTTCTTAGGCTTTATTTATTAATAAAATATTTTATTTTGATGTAAATAGAGTCAAATAAGCCTCCTTCGCCAAGTTAGCCTCAAGGAAGACAAGTAAACCTAATTGGGAGACAAAATGCACTATATAAATGCAAAAACTCGACCTCATTTGGAATATAACACAAGAAAGTTTGATCTGCATTATTTGGAGAAGAAAAATGATAGTGAAATACCTAAGGAGAAGGAAAAAACTATAGTGAAGAAGGAGACACTTGTCAAGAAAAAGGAAGCTGAATTTCTTCTGCCACACGTGTGAGTTTTTGGGTTGTTGGTGGAGGGACGAAATTTCAAATATGCAGTAGGGAGAAAAATTTAGAAGCTAGGGGCGAAATTATATGTTGTAGCTGGGTTGAAGTTGGTTGATAGGAAGAGACTACTGGATTTTGCATAATAATCTTGGAAGGTTGACTTGGTGGAATGAGGAAGGTCTTTTGGTGTAGTAAAAGGTCTTGGTTTGTCTCAATTTGATTTGAATATACTAGTCGAAGAGTTTGACTGGGTTTTCCCCTTGATAGGGGTTTTAGCCCTGTCTGAGTGCCTAATTCTAGTGTCATTGATCTTCGTGCTTTTGATTTGATGTTTTCTTGATGAAAAGAGGATAAAGAAGAACATAAAGAAAAATAATAAGAATAAAACAATATCACAAGTAATTTTCAATATAAGAAAATATGTTTTCCTTTCTGATTTCTTAACATGGTATCAGAGCTAAGGTAAAAAAAGATAAAAGGCAGCTTAACGATCTATTGAAAGAAGGAAGGATCAACGACATATAAGATTATAAGAGGAAGGCTTATTGAAGGGAAGAATCTACATCTAGAAAATCTATGGAAACTTCAATGAAGAAAAAGAATAAGCTAGAAGGAGCTACCAATTATAGAGCATGGAAGAAAAGGATGCATCTCATCCTTGCAAAACACAAATTATTGGAATTTTTTCAAGGAAAGGTGAAGGAACCTGTAGTTGAAGCAGGAAAGGAAAAATATAAGGAGACATACATATTAGCTTTGAATCTAATTGTATATGGAGTAAAATACAACCTAATACCCTATATACCCAATATAGACATTGTAAAAGGGATGTATGAGGCTCTTTCCAAACTATTCACCATAAAAAACATTGGACAAATTGCTAGTCTCAACTATGAACTAAGATTAATTAAGTTGCCAAAAGATGACATTGTGTCTTCATACTTTGTGATGATCTCTTGAATAAGAGATGAGATCCAAGCTATTAATGAAATCATACTAGATAAATAAATTCTGATTGATGCTTTACTAGGTCTAACAAAATCATGGAGCTCCTTTGCATAAGGTATTAATAGTTGGAAAGAAACACCATCCTTTGAAGAAATGTGAAATGCATGCAGTCAAGAATAAGCTCGCATATCAGTAGAAAATAATGAGAAGGTATAAGATGAGGAAAACACTTCAAATTTTTATTCTGCTCATTACAATAAAAAGGGAGGAAACAAGAATTTTAAGGGACCAAAGAAGAAAATTGACCTATCGAAAGTAGAGTGTTATCATTGCCATAAGATGGGACATTACACAAATAAATGTCCTAGTAATCCTAGAAATAAGAACAAGAAAATAGAGAGAGAACAAGTGATAGTTGTTGATGAAGCTCCACCTAAGAAGAACATAGTTGAGGAATCTAAAATCACAAGACTTGTTTTATTAAGTATTCTCTTGCATATCCTTCTAAGGATATTTTTTTAAGTTTTGTAAAGTTTTTTCTTTTATTTTTATTTCCAGAGTTCGTAAACCTAATATGTATTTTTATTATTTCTTGAATTGTTTTGATAAGTTGTAGTTATCCCTCATAAAGATTGGATTGATATGGAGTCTTCACCATTTTACCAAAACATAAGTATATTGTTCTTTGTTTCCTCTTTCATGTTTGATTTCCTCCACACACCTAGATTTATTTGTATTACATACTCATAATACTTTATTTGTATTTTCCTTAGTAGGAAAGCTTACACGAATACATAAGGATTATGGAGGAAACTTTAAAGAAATACTTGTATCAGAAAAGTAAGCTTGTTGTTAAAGAAACTCTATAAGGTTTGTTAAAGAACAACTCAAGGTAAAAGGTATGATCACTCTCATTTGGAATTTTATTTATATTACTAACTCACATATGTCTAGGATTTTGAATCATAAAGATTCTTGTTAGGGTGATTAAATTTTAGATTGAGTCTACCCTTATCATATTATTTCCCTTTGACTTGGTGAAACCCTAACCTTTAGGGTTCACTATAAAATACTAGTCTTTTGATGCTTAGGATAGGTTGACAATGAAAAACTAACCTACTTAGGGTTTTCTATTAATATCTAGAACCTATAATGAAACCATAGATTTTTAGGGTTTGGTAAATTAGGGTTTATGAACAAAACCCTTGTAATAGTTAAAGTCATAGGAATGAAACCCTAGGTGTATGTGCTTTCGTTTGATTGAAACCCTAGCTTAATAAAAATTTTCATATATATAACTTTGATGTCTTGATGTTTGTATCTAGGGTTTACAGAAAAACCCTAATAGATATTGGTATGAGGTTATAGGGAATGATAATGTAACCTTAGATATGAAATGTGTTCACTGTAATTAGAATGCTAACTTGATTCTTGATATTCATGATTTAGTCTTATTGATGAAACATAGGGCCTATAACAAAACCCTAGTAGAGTTTGAATCCAAGATAAGAATAGTCTTGGACATATCCTGAGTGAACCTGGGTGGGATATGATCCAAGAGAGACAATGATGTAGGTGTCTATTCATCATTGGTCTCGCCGACATTGTAGCTCAAATATATCATGGAGAGATGGATCTGTTAGTCATGGCCTGGCACTATGATAATTCTGGTTGATATGATGCTATACAGATGGTATTACAAATCCAATTCTTCTTATGAGATTCTTCAGATTGAGAGTGATCATGTACCATTATGAATACCTCCATAGTTAAGAGGGAGCGTCAAAAAGTGCAACTAGGTTTGGTCTTCATAATGACTTGTAATTATGAATTTACGTAATGAATAAGACAATGATAATAAAATGTATTTTGTAATGGTTTCCTCATGGGTTTTAGGAGCGAGGATTTTTTATTATAGGTTAAAGACTTCTTCTTGATGTCTTTAGGAGTTTTTCATCTTGTCATAAATATAATTAGAGTCATGTATATGAAGTTATGTTACACTTGTATAAAGGAAAATTATTGATGTAAATGTATTCCTCAATACCTTGTCAATATGCTCCAGAAAGTCGACTCAAATATGATGGAAATATCCCCTTAAATAATTCGGCCTACACACTTATCTTCATGTTAGTCTAATAGCTAGAGATAGTCACTATGTGTAGAGGGACTGCGGCCTCACTTGGACACAAGTATCTTGGTCAAGTTCTATGGAGAAGTGCGAGATAAGGTCTAAAGTTAGTGGGAAGAAGGATCACATTACAACAAAGTGAAATGAGCTCTCACACACTCAGTATTGGATCTATAAAGGGTCTACAACTATAATGCGAGACAAGGACTATAACCAGTGTAGAGAATAAAGTAGACCGAGGGTTACCTAAGCAAATAATAAATCTGTAATATAGTGCGAAGAGAGTAGGAGAAACAATGAAGGAGAAGGTTGAGAAGAGATGCGAGAAGCATACCTATTTTGAGCAAGATCAATGCAGAGGAGAGGCAATGTTATCCTGATCTCTCACTCTCGCATAAGCTTAGTGAAACTCAGTGTGAAAAGAGAAGGCATCATAACAAAGACAAGGATCTTGGTCTAGTGCATCAAAAGTGATGGAAGGTAAGCTAAGGAGAAGTGTCTAAGTGACCGTAGCTAGATCAAGGAAGAAATAATAGAAGGCTAGGGACCGAGCTTCCCTAGGGCTGGTGCAAAGTAGTGCAAAAAAGAAGTTCATCATAAGGATCCTAGAAGAGCAGTGAAAAGGGTCTTAGAAGCATATCAATGTAAAGGGTTTGTGTCATGGTTATGGTACTTGTTAATTGACGATCTATAATAAGAATTACTTTTGGGTTTTCCTCTCCAAGAGGGAGAGGTTTTGGCCCTGGCTTTCTAGCGTTAATATTTGTGTCTCTTGTGCATTTGATAATTGACTTAATGAAGAACATAATAATCTAACGAAGATAATATCTAAGTGAAAAAATCATAATGAAATCACAAGTAATTATCATGAAAGAGAAATTTTAATAAAAACCCTAATTTCTCAACATCGTCTTCATGTTATCTTGGCTCCGGCATGTGTTGTTTTCATTTTCGTTTGCATATCGCAAGTGTCATTCAGAATTTTCTCTTTATATAACAAATGTCATCTTTTGATATGGGAAGTGTCACTTATCATGTAAAGTGGAGTTGTGTATTGTTTCAAGGGGAAAATTTGGTGTTGATGAGTCCTACATTTCATGTAGACATTTTTTACACTCATTCCCTAATTTTCATGCACTGTCGCACAAGTGTCGTCACTTTTGTCACAAAGTGTATCTTTTGTGTCACACTTAGAGAGGTATGTTGCATTGCTATCACATGGAGGGAATCATGTTGTTTTTTTTTTTTGAGTGATCAATGTTGTGTCATCGATTGTTCTGAGTGTGTGATCATGATCTAGTTTTGTCTCTGCTCACTTCACCTTAACTAATCCCACACTTAGCCTTATCCATAAAATTTTGGAAACTTGACTTCACTTAGCATTCCTGAACTTCACATTGCACATTATAAACCCTCAAGCCATGGCCTTGCCTATTGGAACTGCACACTGCATAGTTTCAGAGCTTAGTCCCAATCCTTGAGCTCTATAACTACACAATCCTTGTCTCCAAACATCCTTCTCCAAGCATTGCACAATCTCAATAATCAAGCCTTAACCTTGAGCTCTTGAACTAAGAAACTGCACAATCACTGGCCTCTCTCCCTCTAGAATTGTGCATTGGGAAACTTCAAGCCTCAAGCCTAAATATTGAGGCCTTGAACCCCTCAACTACACAATCTCTCAGCCTATTCTCCTGTATGAATTGCGCATTGAGAAACTTCAAGCCTCAATATTGACATCTTGGGTTCCTCAACTACACAATCACTCAGCCTAAACCTTTAGAACTGCACACTATACAATCTCAAGCCTCAAGCTTCCAACTTAAGCCCTTGAGTCCCTCAACTACGCAGTCCCTCTTCCCAAGCCTCCAGAACAATGTAGTGTGTAGTCTTAAGGCTCAATCCTCCAGCCTGAGATCTTGAGTCCCTCAAATACACAATCCTTTGACCCTAGCCATCCTAAACTGCACATTGTACAACCTCAAGCCTTTGTCCCAGACCTTGGCCTCTGGAACTATACAATCCTTGAGTTAGTCACTAAACAAGTCACTAGTTCTAGCCCTAACAAGTGATTTAATGAAGCATCTTAGGCCTAGGGTTTGTCGGGCTGATTTCATCCTATCATGGGTGGATTGTAGTTGCAAGTATTATATTATGTCATGACAAGATTATTATGAAGGAGTTGGAGAAGGAGACCATGATATAAGACACATAAGGAGCCAAGGAGATAAGATGATCATCAGAAACAAAGATGAAGGAACATTGAATTACAACAAAAGAAAAAATATGAGGACCGCATGAAGAATCATGATTCACAACCCTTTGGAGGGAAATATGAAGAGAAAAACATATATCTAATGAAGACAAAGTATTGGATACATACTATATTGTTGACAAAGCAACAAGGGAAACTTGGCACTACCACATCATCATGAAGTCCATGTCATGTCCGGTCATGAGTCATTATTTTCCACATCATTTGTGGATTATGTAAATTATATATTGGAAAAATCTAATGTAAAGTGGAAGTCCAATATTCATCCATGTAGTATGAAAATTCACATAGGAAGTTGAAAAGGTCATTGAGAAGTTAAAAATTCATGAGGGTAGTCCAAGAGTCACAAGAGAGGTGATGGATCACCCAATTTTTTATATATACAACCTCATTGCTCATGCAAACGGACATTTCACCTTGGCTCCTCCTACCAAGAATTAAAGAGAAAGATAGTTGTTTTGGAGGAGCAAGTGACTACTCAAATGCTCCACTATTGGGGCTAGTCATGTTCACTGTTTTGATGTATCTTGGAACTTTTACTTAATTCAGAATCTCATTGAGCTACCACACTTTCATGCATATGTTTTGATTATTGGTAGATTATTCTTTAAATGTTTGTGATGTATGTTTTTTTCATCTATACTAAGGAAATTAAACTATTTCAGTGGATTTGGTACTTAACTTGTTGAAGGTGTGTTGTATTTTGTTTGAAGATCATTTCTTCCTTATGAACTATTTCGTTGGTTGATCAACTATTCATTCATATGTATATGATCGTGTGCCTTTTCTATATTAGTACTATTACTTGTATTTAAAGAGCCCACTTTTCTCTTCCCTTTCGGTAGAAGGACCTTGATATTATCCATAGCTGAAAATTTCACAAGGCATACTCAATTTTTGATCTAAGATTACATGTGCATTACTCTCTTGTGCTAAAATTTGTAGGCAAGTCAAATATATAAGAATATATGGCAGTCAAGTTGATATCCCAGATGGGGTTACTATTCCAAATAGTGTGAGGTCTAATTGGGACTTCACATCAAGGATACCCCCTTGGTTGATGAATTTCTAGCACCCGTCAACAGGAGTGTAATAATTTAGATACCCAATAATCCATTTAAAGTCAATAGTTTTGTATATCTCTTGAAATTCCTAAGGAACCATATTTCCCACAACACAAAATAAAAATAGAATTATAATGATATTTCCAAGGTAAATACCTCAATTGTTTGAAAAATGATACTTGTTTCACCTTTTCAACACTAAGAGGAAAAGGGCTTCTTCATTCCAATGGATTTTCCTAGGTGAGTTAACTTAATAAAACATTCAAATCTTACTCAATGAATATTGTAGAAACCAATGTTGAATGCTCAGAGAATGGACTTTTTTCTCAGTGTTAGAAAATTAGAAAGGCAGAAATATTTCCTTATCTTGATAATTACTTTTGATTTCTTTGCAATCTTATTACCTTTTTTTATGAATTATTTGAACTTCGCATCATCAAGCAACTATCGAAAACAAAAACATGAATATCAAGACAAAAAGTGACACTTATGTAGACTCGCAGCTAGGGAAAACCCCTCTTCTAGGGGAAAACCAAAAAATTCTCTTCTCTTCTTTTAGAACCATATCAATGAGACAACCAAGACCCTTTTTCCAAGACAACGACCTCCTCCAATGCACCAAGTTAACCTTCCAAGAGATTCATTCCAATATGATAAAATTCAACTTCTATTCAACAAGAGTCACCCTACTTCAACACAACTTCAATCACAGATTTTGACCTCTTGTAACAAAATTTTGGCCTCTACTGCAAACCTATAATTTCGGCCCCTTCCAAAATTTAGGGTTATTCCTTCCTTTATTAGGGTTTATTATTCTTCTTCAATCATTTTTCGCCTATTTTCTTGCTTTCACTCTTCCTTTTAATTGCAGATAAAACTATTAGATGGATGGATTCTCAAACCAATTGAATTGCACTTACATATATAGTACTTCTGTGTGGTTAAATTCCCTTAATGAGGCCGAATTGTCATTTATTGAGGCTGACTTCGTGGAGGAGGCATAAAATACCAAATTACATAAAATAATTTTTTCTTTATTTGACATAATAATCCCAAGAAGGATCTAGAACAAGATGACATGGACACTGACTCGTGACAGAAGCCCTAGAAGCACACAATGGGTGATTTGACCTAGAAATATAATAAAATGAGCATGAAAACCATGCTTATAAAATAATTTGTCTTTTGATCTTTACAATAATTTGACTTTTTCTTTCTTTTGAAAAATACATAAGAATTACATAATGTCATGAGCTAGAAAAAAATTATGAAGACTGATACTAGTTACATTTCTCAACACTCAGTAATGGCAGGAAAATGTTGTCCCTTGGATTATCCCTAGAGGAAAATTCCTAACCTCACCAAGGGGAAAACCTAAGGAAACTTTTAGGGAAACTACTAGATGCCACCTCAGGTCAAGAATGTAATTAGAGTCGGTCTTCATAATTGTATTTGAGTCATGATGTAAGATATTTATGAAAAGAAAGAAAAATAAATTTTATTATAAAATAAATTAAGTTATTAAAGCATGGATTTCATGCTTGGGCCAGTGGTTCTTAGGTCAAAGCCTCCATTGTAGGCTTTTAGTGTTTATGTCAAGTATCTTTTTCCATGTCATAATGTAAAAGACCCTTCTTGGGCTTCATCTATCAATAAAGAAATTTATTTTTATATAAATTAGGTATTCTAGGCCTCCTCCACCAAGTTGTCTTGAAACTGGAAAAGTATCCATTCTAGGCATCCTCCACCAAGTCATCCTGAAACTGGAAAAGTCTCCTATATAAAGGCAACAAAACGATCTCGTTCGAGACACTCACTCATCAAGTTTTATATACAACTTCCGAGGCAAGAAAAAGTGTGAAATTCAAGGGAAAATAAGGAGAAGGCCAGTGATGGAGAAAGAGGTATCTATCAAGCAAAATAATTTTAAATTATCTCTCTCTCTCTCTCTCTCTCTCTCTCTCTCTAATCTATTGGAAGGGTCTAAACTATAGTTGCGAAGTTTGGACGAAATCTTGAGTTGCTAGGGACTAGAATTATCGGCTCTCTCTCTCTCTCTCTCTATATATATATATATATATATATATTTATTTATTTACTGAGCTACTTGGAAGGTTCAGTTATGGGACGAAATTTTGAGTTGCTGGGGGCCATAATTACGAGTTGTTACAGGGATGCATGTTGAGATTCAACAAGAAATTTCAACACCCATGCCTAGTCTGGGACCAAGAGGTCCAAGAAGCACCTACACTAGGGTGGGACCACAGGGCTAAATGTGGTGCATGTCTATTTTAGTTATCATTTATTAAGATGGATAAATAAAATGGAATATAATCTCAAAATAACTTGTAATAGTTAACTGAGTGTGATAAACTAATTTAGCTCATGAATTTTGAGTTAGAGATAGTTGGTGAGGCATGCAGAGTAATTCTATTTGTAACAGAGTTTAAAGTGCAGTGGTTCATTAGTTAATGCAGGTTATAATAAGTTTAACTTAGTTAAGTGATTTAAAATCAGTTGTGCTAGTTGTAACTGTTTGATACACTAGTGAGAGATCAAGTGAATTAAATATTAATTAATTCACAATAAATGATCTCACATGAAATTGAGGATTTACTATTATTAGCTGCATTCATGTCAGATCCAATGGAGACCCAGTTGAGATTTAGATGAAATGGAAGTTGACTATCAGTTGTATGATTATTGGGTAGCACCCATGCAACCAAATACCCATTGGAGTGCCCATGATACTTACGTAGTCAAGGAAGGCCAAAATTCCTAAATAATAGGGATTTCATTCATCAAGGATTGCGCAAGCAAGGTAGGCTCTCTGGAGGCAGTAAATTGGCTAAGTATTGGCCAGTTTTATGTGAGACAGTGTGAGACAATTAGCTGAGTATAGGAGGGCTCTTGTGAGAAGAGCTGTATGTAATTGTTTCATGATTCCATGCTAAATATACAATATAAGATAGTGCGTTTTTGAGTAGAAAGCTTTCCCCGGGAAATTATCTGTGTTGTGGCTTGATTGATTCTACTTTACTTCATGTGATTGGCGATTGTGTTTTTTAATTCCAGAATTGATTTGTAGAAGCGGTTCAATGTTTAAATTTAGTACATTGTTAGATCAGATTGAATCCATGATATACATGCATGTCGTATAATTAATACATGGTATCAGAGCACAAGAAATCACAATAGTGAAGGAGGAGCTAAGTTTGTGACTGGATAGAATTTGAATTTGCAGAAAGAATTTCTTGGTGCTACAGCTGATTCAGGATCGACATGGCTTTCAATGGCTTGAGGTTGGAGTATGCACTTGAGGGAAGCTCAAACTATATTGCTTGGAAGGATAGGATGGAGGCAATAATCGAATACGTTGGCTTGAAGGAATTCATTGACAATGATGTTCCTAAACTTTCTGTGACAGATGCTGCAAATCTTGATGCATGGTAAAAGAAAGTAGCAAAGGCGAGGAGGATCCTATTGGAGGGAGTACGAGACCACATTGTCTCAAGCCCCCATGGGAAAGCCACACCATATGCAATGTGGAAGGCTTTGACGGATCTATTTCACAGCAGCAACAACCATAGGAAATTTTCACTCAAGGATGAACTCAGGAAGATCAAGATGGAGAAGGGTGACTCCATGAAAAATATTTAACAAAGTTTGTCCAATGTCGAGATGAACTGGGGAGCATTGGCATTACTATCATTGATGATGATTTGGTGAGCTTGGCTCTCCTAGGACTTCCCAAAAGTTGGCACAGTTATCAAGACTCTGTCAATGGAATGGAAAAACTGCTAGATTGGGAACGACTATGGTTGGATTTGGTGCAGGAGGAGTTCAGATGGAATGCCAGAGATGGATCTTCATCTAAGAATGAAGATGAATAATATTATGTTTTGGCTACTAAGGTGAATAAGGGGAAGGGGAAGAAATTACATTCCAAATCCAAGTCCAAAGATGGCAAGAAGCAGGACTTGTCCAGGGTGAAGTGTTTTCACTGTCACGAGCATGGGAATTATGCTACTAACTATCCACAAAAGAAGAAGAACAAGAAGGCTGGAGGATCAGCAACTGGTGAGGCTTTGGCCTCAAAATTTTAGCTTGAATTCTCAATGATTGCATGCATGGTGTCAAGTGAATTGGGATCTGTGTGGTATTTGGATAGTGGCGCTTTCTTTCACATGATGGGAGACAAGGAACTTTTGAGTAGCTTGGAGGAGAACGATCTCCATATGCATATTGAAATGGGTGATGAAGGGCAATAAAATGCTACTGGGATTGGTACCATTACCTTTAAGAGGCAGTCAGGTAAACCCTTTAAATTAAAATATGTAATTCATGTACTAAGTTTGAAGAAACATTTAGTTTCAGTTGCAATGTTGGAGGATAGAAGCTATGATGTTTTTTTTAGTGAAGGAATAACTTTCCTGCGACAAAAAACAACATGACAAGCCAAGAAGATAGGGATTCTAGTTAATATTCTCTACAATCTGGATGTAGATGGCTGCACAACATTTATGGGCAAGGCAGACAAAGTGGTGAGCCAGGATGAGGGTGAATTATGGCACAGGAGATTGGGCCATATCCACCATGGAGCCTTGAAATTCATGGAGCAGATTTCTACTGGTCTTCCCAAGGGTACACTTGCGCAATCAGCCACATGCAAGGGATGTACTGTTGGAAAATATGTAAAGGCCACCTTTCATGAGAAGGAGAATTGAGCTTCAGGGATCCTTGAGAGAGTTCACACAGATGTGTGTGGACAATTCTCTGTTGCTTCGACAGAAAAACATAAGTACTATGTCATATTTATTGATGAATTTTCTCGTAAGTGCTGGATCTTCTTCATGTAGAAGAAAGATTAGACATTCTCAAAGTTTCTTGAGTTTAAAGCACTAGTGGAGAAAGAGTCAGGGAAGCAAGTGAAGGCTCTTAGGAGCGATAATGGTGGAGAATACATCTCTAATGAATTCAAGAACTTCTGTAGCAAGGAAGGAATTCAAAGAGAACTAATAGTGCCTCATAACCCACAGCAGAATGGGGTCGCAGAAAGAAATAACAGAGCGATTGTGGGTGCAGAAAGAGTGATGTTGCATGATCAAGGCCTACTGATGTATATGTGGGTGGAAGCATGCAACACTGCGCTATTTGTGTAGAACCATGGTCCTTATAGGATCCTTGGCATGAGTACACCTGAAGATGATTTCGCTGGTAAGAAACCTAATGTTTTACACTTTCTGTTTTTTGGCTCATCTGTTTATGTGCATGTGACCAAATATGCCAGGAAGAAGCTGGAACAATAACTAAGATCTGGATTTTTGTAAGGTAGACTGAAACACCCCACAACTATCAAGTGTATTTTCCAAACAACAAAATGACTGTTGTGTGACGAGATATAAAATTTGATGAGGAGAAAGCCATGCGGTTTTCCCTTGATAGGGAGTTGGACTTGCTTACAGAGGAGGAACTCTTGGTTCCCAAGGATGAGCCTAAAGATGTGGAGAAGCCACATGAGGAGGATCATGGAGTGGCAGACAAAACTCATGCAAAGCCATCCATTAGAAATGGCAGAAGGTGCACCAAGGAAGTTGATAGATTTAGACTTGATGCTGCAGAGAATGTAGGATCCCCAACTTCACAGCGTAGACAAAGACAGTCTCCAGACATGTTTACTGGATACATGGCTCTTATGAGAAAGTGTATTGTGAATGAACCATCTTCCTTTCAGGAGGTAGTGCAACAACCAACTTGGGTTGATGTAATGGTGGAGGAGTATGACTCCATTGTCAAGAACAGTGCATGGGAGATTTTCCCAAGACTGGTCAATAAATCAGTGGTTGGATCTAGATGGATCTACAAGGTAAAGCAAGTTGCTGATGGGAGTGTGGAGAAATACAAGGGCATATTTGTGGCCCGGGGATTCTCACATATTTAAGGGATCAATTATAATGATACTTTTGCACCTATTGCAAGGTAATCTTCCATTAGATCCATCCTTGCACTCTCAGCACAGATGGGATGGTGCATTCATCAGATGGATGTAAAAAACTGTGTTTCTCAATGGAGTGATTGAGGAAGAAGTGTACATAGAGCAGCCTAAAGGTTTCGAGATCTTCAACAGTGAGTTGCATGTGTGTCGACTCAAGAGAGCATTGTATGGGCTGAAGCAATCACCTCGTGCTTGGTACACTTAGATAGGCAGCTCTTTCATTAGATTGGGCTTCACCAAAAGTGAAGCTGATGCAAACTTGTACCAGATTATGGTTGAGGGTAAGCTATTGATTATTTCTCTTTATGTTGATGAACTGATTTTGACTGGTGAAAAGTAGCTGATACACTCATGCAAGGAGGATCTTGCAAGGGAGTTCAAAATGAAGGACATGTGATTCCTTCATTATTTCATTGGCTTGGAAATATGGTAGTGGGATGGTTATATTTTTGTGTCTCAAGGTAAGTACGCCAAAGAGATACTGGGTAAGTTTCACATGGAGAGCTGCAAACCCATGGATACTCCTCTTCCAGGAAATTGGAGGAAAGAGGATGCTACTTCTAGAGAGGTAGTGAATGCTACTGTATATAGGAAATTAGTTGGTTCACTAATGTATCTAGTGAACACTAGACCAGACATTTACTACACAATTAACCAGCTGAGTAAAGCTATGGTTAAGCCTACCAAGCTCTTTTGGAAGGCGGGGAAGCATGTATTGAGATACTTGAGGGGCACATCAGAGTATGGTCTATGGTACAGATAGACAAAGGGAGTGAAGTTTCAAGGCTTCACAGATGTAGATTGGGTAGGCAATCCATCAGAAAAAAAGAGCACATCAGGAAGGATCTTTAGCATAGGATCGACAATAGTTTATTGGTACAACAGGAAGAAACGATCTATGGAACTCAGTTCAGTGGAAGCAAAGTAATTCACAGCAAGTCAAGCTGCATGTGAGGCTATCTAGATGATAAAGATCTTGGTTGGTTTGTTTGGTTCTTAGATGGATCCAAAAGTGATACATTGTGATAATCAGAGTTGCATAAAAATCTCGATTAATCATGTGTTTCATGATAGGTCCAAGCACATAGATATCTGGTACCATCATCTCAGAGATTGTGTGCAGAGGAGAATAATGTTGCTTCAGTACATTCCCATAGAAGATCAAGATGCAGATATTCTGACGAAGGTGCTCACCAAGAGAAAATTCGAATACCATAGAGGCAGGATCAAAGTGAAGGATAATCCCTTTCTTGTTGAGAGGGAGTGTTCAGATTCAACAAGCAATTTCAGCACCCATGCCTAGTGTGGGACCATGAGGTCCAAGCAGCACCTACACTAGGGTGGGACCACAGGGATAAATTTAGTGCATGTATATTTTAGTTATCCCTTAATTAAGATGGACATATAAAATGTAATCTAATCTCAAAATAACTTGTAATAGTTAAAAGAGTGTGATAAACTCATTTAGCTCATGAATTTTGAGTTAGAGGTAGTTGGTGAGGCATGCAAAGAAATTATAGTTGTAATAGAGTTCGAAGTGCAATGGTGCATTCGTTAATGTAGGTTGTAATCAGTTTAACTTAGTTAAGTGAGTTAAACTCAGTTGTGCTAGTTGTAACTGTTTGATACACTAGTGAGAGATTGGGTGAATTAAATATCAATTAATTCACAATCAGTGATCTCACATTTAACTAAGGATTTATTATTATTAGCTGCAATCATGTCAGATCCAGTGGAGACCCAGTTGAGATCTAGGCGAAAGGGAATTTGACTATCAATTGTAGGATTATTGGGTTGCACCCATGCAACCAAACACCCATTGGAGTACCCATGATACTTGTGCAACCAAGGAAGGCCAAAATTCCTAAATAATAGGGATTGCATTCATCAAGGATTGTGCAAGCAAGGCAGGTTATCTAGAGGCAATAAATTGGCTAAGTATTGGTTAGTTTTATGTGAGACAATGTGAGACAATTAAATAAGTACATGAGGGCTCTTATGAGAAGAGTTGTATGTAATTGTTTCATGATTCCATGCTGAATATACAATAGAAGATAGTGGAGTTTTGAGCAGCAAGCTTTCCCCAGGAAATTATCTGTGTTGTGGCTTAATTGATTCTTCTTTGCTTCATGTGATTGGGGATTGTGTTTTTTAATTCCACAATTGATTTGTAGAAGAGATTCAATATTTAACTTTAGTACATTGTTAGATCCGATTGAATCCATGGTATACATGCATGTTGTATAATTTCTACACTGTATCTGCTGGACTAGAAGATACAACTGAATGTTGTTGAGTCATATTGGAAGGTTTAATTGGTGGAGGAGGAAGGTATTTTGGTCTATGGGTCTTGGTATATCTAAACTTGAATTTTTCTAGTGGTAGATTTTGACTGGGTTTTCCCATATAGAAGGGTTTTATCCCTGGTTGAGCACCAATATCTAGTGTCTTTTACCTTCATGTTTTGTTTTGATGATTTCTTGATGAAATAAATATAAAACAATAACATAAGAGAGTTAATAATAACACAAATATATCACAAGTAATTATCAACATAAGAAAATATTTTATGCCTTTATGGTTTTCTAACATGGTATTAGAGCTAAGGTGAAGAAAAAGGAAAAAGACAGATTAAAGGTCCATTGAAAAGAGAGATATAAGAAAAGGGTTTTTCAAGGAAAGGTCACAAGGAGTAGAAGAGAGCAATATGAAAAATTAAATTAAGGGAGGAAACAAACTAGAAGGATCCTCCAGCTACATGGCTTGGAAAAAGAGGATATATCTTATCCTTGCTAAGTACAAAGTTTTTGAACTTTTTCAAGGAAAAGTCAAGAAGCCTACAAATGAAGCAAAGAAAGAGAAGTTCTGAGAAACCAAAATCTTGGCCATGAATTTAATAGTATATGGAGTGAATGACAACCTAAGACTCCACTGAATAAATGCATGAGGCTCTCTCCAAATTGTTCACTATCAAGAACATTGGTCAAATAGCAAGACTCAATAATGAACTAAGGACAATAACAATGACAATAGATGATATTGTAGCATCATACTTTGTAAAGATATCTAGAATAATAGATGAGCTCCAAGAAATCGATGAAGTTGTACTAGAAAATGAGCTCATAATTTCCTCTCTTCTAGGAATAACAAAATATTGGAGTGCTTTTGCATCAAGAATTATAAATTGGAAGGATACTCCAACATTCGAACAAATGTGGAATGCATGCAGTCAAGAAGAAGCTCAAATGCCATTAGTAAAAAATAAGGAGGATGAAGAACAAAACACCTCTAATGCATATTATTCCGATCACAAGAAGAAGGGAACCTTCAAAAAGTTCAAGGGACCAAAGAAAAAAGTTGACCTATCCAAGATTGAATGTTACAATTGTCATAAGATGGGTCATTAAAAAAATTAATGTCCTGAGAATCCAAGGACTAAGAAGAGAGATAGGAATTAGGAAAATATTACTAATGAAGCTCCACCTAAGAAGAAAAATACTGAAGAATAAGAAGTCAATGTCTTATACCACTAAGTCCTCTCTTACATTTCCTTCTTAGTCTTGTATTGTTTTCCTTTATGTTTTATTTCTAGAGTTTGTAGGTCTAATATGTCTTGTTAGAACATTTTTGAATTATTTTGATAAGTTGTAGGTATCCCTCATAAATATTGGCCCTTAAAAGGGAGCCACTTCAACATTTTACCAAAAGATAAGTATCTTTTTCCTTGTTTCCTCTTTTATGTTTTGTTTCCCTCTCATATCAATATATTTTTGTATTATATGCTAATAAAATTTTCTTTGTATTTTCATTGGTAGGAAAGAATTAAAAATACACAAAGGTTATGGATGAAACTTGAAGCTTGGAATAAGTTATGTTGCAAAGGAATCGTTTCAAGAATTGATGTCCTACAAGGTTTTTCAAAGAAAAATTCAAGGTATGTCTTAAAATACAAGTTTTGTTACAAGGTTGTCTTTATAGAAAAGGTATGTTCATTCTATTTTGAAATTAACTTTACATTACTGACATTGTTATGTCTAGGATTTTGAATCTTAAAGATTCTTGTTAGGGTAATTAATCATTAGATTTAATATACCCTCATTATACTATCATTTTTATCATTCTTGTGGAACCCAAACCTTTATGGTTAACTATAAAACCCTAGCCTCTTGTTTCTAAGGGTATGAAAATGTTAATAATGAAACCCTAAGTCTCATTAGGGTTTTTCTAGAACATATGATGAAATAATTTTCTTTTGAAATTTAGGTTTTTGGTATTGTTACATGATAAAACCCCAATATTTTAGGGTTTGTTGTTAATCTCTAGGTTATATATTAAAACCATAGATATTTAGGGTTTGGTGAATTAGGGTTTATGAAACCCTTATAATAACTATAGTAAAATCCTAGGAATGAAACCCTAGGTGTATATTCGTCCATATGATCAAAACCTTAGCCTGGTCAAAATTATTGCATCTAACTTTGATGTATGTTTTACTAGTAGATAATGATGTGAAATGCATTCTAGATATGCTAACCTAATTGTTGAAGCTCTTGTTTTAATTTGTAAAATATAGGGTTTATAATAAAATCCTAGTAGAGATTGATATTCTAGGATATGATGATATTGTTTTTAATATGATTTAAATTTGATAATAAAATCTAGGGTTTGAAACAAACCCTAATAGAAGTATGACATGTAAAATCATAATGTTGAAACCTTAGATTTATGGTAGGATTGTTTTTTTACTGGATTTCTAATATATAAGGCTTTGTGTCTCGAAGATGGAGTCTATGATTTATGACAATACCCTAGCAAGAAGTTGAAGTCTACTATATAAAAAGATGCGCCTCTTGTTGATTATGAACCTAATTATGTTTAGATATTTGATGTCTAAAGTTTGAATGATTTGATGCTTCCATTGTAATGACTCATGATTTTGATATAGTTGACTTCATGCTTCCATATATTTGTATTTGGTTGTACTTTCTATTGAATTTTTGCAGGTACATAATCTTCAATATGTTGAAAATGTTCATAAGTGAAGATGACTTGATAATATTGGTAAGTGTGATGAAGGAAGCTATAAGAATGATGGTGATCAAGATAAACTTGATGCCATAAGAAATATATAAAGCCTTGAAAGGATAAATTTTCTCTAATATTATGAAACTGTTGATCTCCCTAAGTTGAGAGGGAGCCTAGATTGAAGAAAGGGTATATCTACCTAGTTTAGAGGGAGGGAATATTATGAAAATCATAATGAATACCTTGAATTAAGATTCAAACAAAATGAATGAAAGTAATACAGATGAATGTTCATGATTCATGAAGTTATGCACAATAGATTTGAGAAGTATTGAAACTGTATTTGTTGGAAAGTTGGCATTGTCTGGATGGCTAGTGGCTACAAGTGTGTTGGCATTTATTTCAACTAGATAAACATGGATGCATGTTTTAGCAGATGATGGCTTTGATTTTCACTATGCTAGTTGTGATAGCAGTAGATTTTAGCATTGATATGCTTGATGTATCAATATCATGAGGAGACTTATGGTTTTTATAGTCTATGGTAGAGAATCACCATAGTAATAGACTTATTGGAGAATCCATCAAAATAATGCTATGGTGGTTGGGAGTCCATGTTTCCAGGAACAAGAAGAAGAGTCAAGGAGAAAAGAATGACAAAGAGTTTGAACCATTTTTAAGGTAACAAATGGGTTCAAAGCATACATTAGACCTTCTCCACTAGAAAGTTCTCTGAAATAGTTTTCCAACAGTATGTGGAAGTCCATGAATGTATCTTAGGATCAAAAGATGTTGATTGATGAAGTAAGGAAATTTAAGTCCTTAGGACGAGGCTAAATTTCAGACCCCGAATATCAGAACCGTGGAATATCAGAGGCTCGGAGCCTCGGAAGGATTAGAGCCTTGAAAGGCTCAGAACCTCGGAGAAGCCAAAATCAAAAGCAGGTTAGAGTATCAGAGGAAGGAATATCGAGACCTCAAAGGTTTATTTAAAAGAAACCTAAAAGGAGCAGGCCGACCACCGGGAGGCGATTCTTGGAACGATGGATATTGTAGAAGGCATAGAACATTGGGACCCGATATCGGAAAGAATGGCAGAAAAAATATTAGAACCCCAGAGCAGGCTGGAACCTCGGAAGGTGGAGTCTATCGAGACCTTGGAGCTTAAAGATTTCAGAACCTCAGAACCTCATAAGTTCTTAATTATTGAATTCTTTAAAAAGCACAGAAATTGCGAGGAAGAAGAATTATAAAGGAATTCATTGAAAAACCAAACGACCAAGGTACCCATTCTCTCTCCTCCAATAGGACACATGGAAATGGGTGAATTGCCTTCAAGATCTGACGAGGAATATGACATCAACATGACGTTGAAGCACAGAGGACATGTAGCAGCCAAATTTTGCAATATTGGATGGCATAATGGGGGAAATCCAGGTGACATAGGTCACAACTATGGAGGCGCCATGTGGATATGATGACGACAACATGATGTCATCTTGGTGGTTTGAAATCAGAGGTTGGAGTTCTCGTAACTCCTATTAAATTGAAATTTGAAAAAGTTCCAATGAAAAGGGCTTCTGATGTGACTAGCACATGGTCATGGGAGACCCAAAAAACCAAGGGCATAAGCAGGGCCTAGCACCTAAGTGCTATGGAGTATTTCAGAGGAAGGATACATCATAACTCTATTATAATTGTAAATTAAAAAGGTTACGATACAAGGGGCTTCCGATGTTGAGTTCCGTTTGGTCATGAGGACTCAAAGAACAAAGGGCACAGAGAAGGCATAACACCTAAGTGCAATTCAAGTATATTAGAGGTGAAAGATTTCATAACTCCTTTGTAAATTCTTTTTGAAAAATTTCTGATGAAAGGGGCTCCAATGTGTTGACACTTGGTCAAGGAAGCTTACAGGAACCAAGGGAAGAGAGAAAATATATAAGGAGATATGTCCTTGAAAATATCTTGGAGGCCTTAACACCTAAGTTATATGTCACCGATCACGACAATTGGTCATATGGTGGAAAAACGAAAAAGAAACTAAGAAAAAGGGGCTCAAAATATCGCTCCTTCATAATTTTGTTTTTAATTAATGTAGAAAAAATGTAATAAAGGATGAATGGGTTGGAAAATGAGAGTAAATGATAAGAGAGGAGTTGGTCACAGGAGTAATGGCGATTGTTGTAGGCAGGAGACAAAGGCAAAGAACTCTTGGTCAAGGCAACAAGGACCATGAGGTTTAGAGAAGAGTATAGGGTTTGTCTCGAGTTGAAATAAATATACCTATGATCTTGCCATGCACACCTCATTGAATCAAACAAAGAAAAGATAAGCCATTCCAATGTATAATCAAGATTTGTGAACCATGAATAAGCATGGGGATCCTAGTGGAGTATGCAGTATTAACTAAGAACTAATTCTTAGTATGGAGGAATGCTCAAGAGCCCATTATCAGTGGTTAATGAGGCAACAGTGGAAATTCAAATGCAATAGCTGAAGGGAGAGCCATTTAGGAGTACACACTTGGGAAACGTGAATGTAAAAGTGATGTATAGAAAAGAAAACATTGATCTCAGTGCAGCAGAGGAAAAAAACTCAGGATTTACATTGAGAAAAGTGGGGGAAAGAAACATTATTGAGAGAACTAGGTGGAGTTATCTTTGCATGAATGCGTTGTGGTGTGTGAGACCAAGTGATCATGTTCTATAGAGAAAGGCTAAGAGAATGCCTAAGCAGAAGAAAGAGACCCTGCGAGAGAGATAATGCTGCTGTGTGAAAGGCCGAAGGTGCTTGTGCGGAGGGAGAAGGTCGATAGATCTTGTGTTGCGGTGTAAGAGGGCGAGATAGCCTATGGAATAGAAGGGGTTGAGAGCTGAGTATATGTTGTTGAAGAGCAGAGAACCTAGTGTTGTTGCAAAGTGAGCAGAGTGGTTTCCATATACTGTGAACATAGAGTTCCTTTTTAAGTGTGGGTTGGAGCCTACATATAGGAAGTTGGTGTTTCCATCTCTAATGGGTGCTTGAGAAGGCTTTGGGGTTTGTGCCTCTTGCAAGTTGGTGCTTCTATCTCTAGTGGGTGCTTGAGAAGGCTTTGGGGTTTGTGCCTCTTGCAAGTTGGTGCTTGCATAAATCCAAGGAGCTGCAAGTTTGTTCTTGCAACAAATTCGTGAAGTTGGTGCTTCTGGTAAGTTGGATAGGTGTCTACAAATGGAGGGAGTTGGCGCTGGAAACAAATCAAAGGGAGTTGGTGCTTCCTGTGAGTGGTGGCTCAAAAACATAATTGATGTAATAGCGTAGGTGCTCTTATTTTACATCAATGCCAACAATAGGATTTGGTGGGTTTTTCCTGAAAGGGTTTTCATGTAAAACCTCCTTGTCTCATGTGTTTGTTGATCATGATGTGTATGCCTGCATTGGTTTATATGGATCCTTTTATGGTTTGTTAAAGGTTTCTATAATATAATGGATGCCAAGTTTGAATGTAAAATAAATTGGCATAAAAGTAAAATTTATCCTTAATAATAATTCACCCCCTGTCTCCTTATTAACATTGTTTCCAACAATTGGTATCAGAGCTTGGTTCCCTTAGGAATAGTTTAACCGCTAGAAGGTGGATCAAAGGGAAAAAATGTCTAATCAAACTTGGCTTATATCAGAAGGAGTTCCATTCTTAAATGTATCAAAGTATGTACTCTAGAATGTCCGAATGGAAGCCCATTTAATGTATTTGGATTTTGAAGTATGGCACTTTGTATTAAATGGAGAAAAGAGTGAGAAGAATGAAAAAGCTCAAAATATTATCTTGAAGGAGCTATCTAAGACAGATTTTGATAAAGTGAGGCATTATGAGTGAACAAAGGAAGTGTTGGAAATATTGCAATATCTATATGGAGGAGAAAGGTACATAGCTCAAGAGGAGGTCGAAGAACCTTGTTGCTCAAGCAATGAACCTAAATCTGTGAATGTTGCTAATAAACAGAAGAAGAGAAGGAAGAAGTCGAAGAAAGTATCCAATAAAAGAGATGTTGAGAAGATTTAAGATCTTCATCTTAATGAAAAAACTATTGATATTCACTCCAAGGATGGTATAAAAGAAGACCTGGATTAGAGACCATGCTGCTTTGAAGGTAAGCTATTTTTATGTGATACTTGTGAAGAGATACGTAACTTAGACATTAGATGTACATATTCCTTTTCTGAAGATAAATGTATTCATACATATAGTTGTTATGAAGAGAGACCTACATTTGTAGCAATACCCCATGAGGGTAAGTCAAAGGAAGAAGAGAGATCCCAGGTGTTCTCATCCGTAGGAGAAAATAAGAGTACTCCTAGTAGTGATGAAGAAGGGATACCCCTGAGACCCATGAAATATTCTATGGGAATAGAGATGGATTTAGATCTATGTGGTGACTAAGATATCACCTATGATAAGGAAGAGAAGGATTTGAATGAAAGTATATACATTAGAAAGAATTTTATCTCTGTTGTAAAGGAGATCAAGGACCTATCAGAGGAAAATCTCAAGAAAGATGAGAAATTGAAAATTTATGAGTTTGAGAATGAAAAGTTGAGAAAAAAATAATTTATCTAAATGATCAACAAGAAGAGGCTATCAGGTTGAGTGGCATGTTGACCAATCAACTAAATAATAGAGAAGATTACCATGAGAGACTACAAAGTGAAGTAGTCTCATTGAGACATGACCTACAAAAGTAAAATGAAGAGTTGTCTCAATACCAAAATCTTGAGGAGAGCATAAAATCCTTGGATGAGGTGCTTGTTAAGTAGAGATCCCTACTCATCAAGGTTGGTTTGGGTTTCATAGAAGAGCGAAGCTCCAAGAAGGAAAAGGCTTAAGGGTCAACTTCCAAGGTAAAGGCAATTCGAGGTTCTAACAACAACAAAGGAAAATAAGTTGTTGAACTTCAACAGAAACAAGGAAGGCATCAACAAGAGAAGAAAAGGAAACAACAAAAGGATAAGAAGCATCAACAAGTAGAGAAGCATAAAAGAGCTAGGAAATTGCAAGATAGAATGCAAGGAAATAATGCAAACTACCATGGAGGGCACATGAAGAACCAGGAGAAGTCCTTTCCTCCTCGAGGACAATGCCTTCAAAGAAAAGGTAACCTCTATCATCAGAAGCCTTTTCATGGTTATTGTTTCTCTTGCAATAACATTGGAAATAAAGCCATGGACTGTAGATGGTATGCAAGAAAAAAGAATGTGTTGGGTAGCAGCAACCCAAGAACATACAAAGTAGCCAGGATTAGGCATGATTGTAGTAGTATAGGTCGTGACAAGAATGTTAGTAAATATGGCAGGTCCTTTGCTCCATTCTTAAGCCAAATTGAATGCTACAACTGTGGCAAATTTGGGCACAAGTAAAAAGGTTGTAGACATGAAAATTCGAAGCATGCATTCCAGATGATGTAGTGAAATGAAGCAAGTTAGCTGCTAAGGATGAATATAGATAAAAGAAAAATGAAGCCAAGTTTATATTCAACACTCTATGTCAAAAGGACTTGGTGAATAAAAGAAGGAGACAATTATCTTTAGTCTCCAATTGCAATGAGCGCAAGCTTCAAGTGAGGAAAGGGAGCATCAGGAGGATCTGGGTGAGGAAAGAGGAGTTGAAGGAGAAGTTTCCTCCAGCCATATGCAATCAAGAAAAGGCCCAAACATGGGAAATGAAGAAACTAGATGGTAATTCTTTTGTCAGGACTCAACCATTGAAGGCTTGGAAGAAGAGGGAGGATGATCTACTCAAGGGGATTGTATCATTTATTTCTCTTTAGTAAAGGAAGGTAATGGCCTCAAGGGAGGATAGATAAGTTAGATGCAGGAAGCTAGAAGGAAAAATCAAAGAAGTGCATTTGAATGTTGAAGGTATGGTTGAGTCCCCTTGCTTATTACAGTAATGTATTTTCTTATTTCAAATGAATCAGCATAACAAGAGAAAGGAGAGAGTTATAACCAACATGAGTTTAGGGAGAGTACATAAAAATATCTTATGTTGTGGGAAGAAGATGGGATATATCAGAAGTGTAGAATGACATAAATCCCACATGTAGGAATTTACAGGGTAAGTTTCTTAGATCAAACACCAAAGGTTACTACTCACAAATAGATCACAGATCAATACACCAGAATTTGATGTGGTTAAAACCCTCGAATAGGGAAACAGTCCACGGCCTGAGCCAATATGGCCACTTCAGGAAATTTATTAATATAAAGAAAGAAACTTTACATAAGCTTCTCTCATAAATGGTTACCGAACAAATGACCCACCATTCTCTTTAAATAGAGATCATGGACCAATCAGGTGTCAAGCCACAGATCAAGTGTCGGTAATACTGAGGAGAGAGTCAACTGTTGGATCACCACATATTGTGACTGTCGAATTATAAATTACAAATGTACATAGTAAAGAAACACATTTTACCTAACTCTACACTAAACCAAGTTATACTTAACTATTTCCTATGTGTCGGAATATCCTAACATCCCCCATTAAGAACAACTTGGGAAAGGATTGAAGGATTTAAAAAGGTGTAACAAAAGGAGACTATTTCCTATATGTTGAAATATCCTAACATCCCTCCTTAAGAACAACTTGGGATAGGATTGAAGGATATACAAAGGTGACACAATAGGAGAAGGAAGGAGGCATTAGAGCCTATCCCCCCTTAATGATAACTTTCCTGAACTCCAAGCATAGATCTGAGTTTGGTAAAATTCGCTTCTGTGAGAGCCTTTGTAAAGATATCGACAAATTGATAATTGGTTGAACAATACTACACTTCAAGAACATGATCATGAATGAGCTTTCTTATGAAGTGTATATGAAGCTCAATGTGTTTCATACACTGATGCTAAACTGGATATTTGCATAAATGAATGGCACTCTGATTATCACACCAAAGTGTAGTTGGATGTTACTGATGAAGACCAAATTCAGATATGATCTGACAAAGCCACATGATTCCTTGGTGGCTTTAAATGCACCACGATATTCTGCTTCTGCCAAAGAAATAGAGATGACACTTTGTTTCTTACAAGACCATGTAATAGGTCCTGAACCAAGAGTGCATACATATCCTGCAGTAGACTTTTGATCATTAGGGTCACCAGCCCAATCAGAATCAGTGAAACCAATCAACAATGGAGATGCTCCTACACTGTAATGAATCCCGAACTAAACTGTACCTCAAATATATCAAAGTATTCTTTTAGCTGTTTTCCAGTGACTTTCATGAGGTTGGTGCATAAACCGAGCAAAAATACCAACGTAAAAGGAAAGGTCAGGACGAGTATGGGTTAGATACATAATTTTACCAACAAGTTAACGGTATAAGGTAGTATCAACTTCAGGGATAGTACAAGTGACAGAAAGCTTGGCTCCAGAATAAAAGGGAGAAGGGGTTGGCTTACAACCTTCCATGTGAATGTGGCATAGAAGATCACAGGCATACTTGGACTGAGAAAGGGTAATGCCTTCTTTGGATTGCAAGACTTGAAGACCAAGGAAATAATGCAAGTGCCCTAAGTCTGTCATTTCAAACTTCTTTTTGAGGCTAGAATTCACATGTTTTATATGGTTGGGATCACTACTAGTAATGATAATATCATCAACATAAATAACAAGGATGATGGACTTACCCACTTTCTTGGTATAGACATTATTGTCAGAGTGGCACCTAGAAAAGCCATTATCTAAGAGAAACCTATACATTCTGGCATACCAAGCTCGAGGAGCTTGTTTGAGACCATAGAGAAACTTCATGTTAGTGTCAGTATTTTCATACTACCATAAATGATAAAAAATACTCTTTTCATATCATTTTAGGAGTCCCACCCAGATTTTTTTTATCATGCCACTAGGTCATGCAAAAATTTAGTCATTGATGGTAGCCCTAGTCCAAAAACATCACTCTTCATCAAATTTGAGTACTCGCTGTCATAGTTTTATACCTTGCTGATTGTACATCATCCATACATTTAATGTCATCATGCCATAATTTTAGTCATGTCATCTTGAAATTCAGTCCTTCAAGGTCTCATTAGGTCTTTTAGGGTTTTTCAAGGTTTCACTAGGTCATTAGGGTTTCCATGATTCAATAAAAATCCATTTCATTACATAAAACCAACAGGTAGAGAGTGATCCAATAAACTTCTCTTCGCCATGTGAATATGACTTGTAAAGAAAAATTCTCATTTCAACAAGTAATTTGGATTTCACAATGTAATAATTTTTATTTTCACCATGTAATTTTATGTCATTCAATTGTAATAATTTCATTGTTCCCAAGCTGCTAACTCATAGTTCCCAAAGCAAAAAAAATTTCAAATTCAAAGAGTTATCAAAGTTTCATTAGCCAAATTAGTCAAGTTCCAAAAGTCATCTATGTTCCTAAACACTTCCCATCACTCCTAGCCCTCAAAATCATCATTTTCCACAAGCACTTACATATATAGTACTTATGTGTGGTTAAATTCCCTTAATGAGGCCAAATTGTCATCTATTGAGGCTGACTTCGTGGAGGAGGCATAAAAGACCAAATTACATAAAATAAACTTTTCTTTATTTGACATAATAATCCCAAGAAGGATCTATAACAAGATCACATGGACACTGACTCGTGACAGAAGTCCTAGAAGCACACAATGGGTGATTTGAGCTAAAAATATAATAAAATGAGCATGAAAACCATGCTTATAAAATAGTTTTTCTTTTGATATTTACAATAATTTGACTTTTTCTTTCTTTTGAAAAATACATAAGAATTACATAATGTCATGAGCTAGAAAAAAATTATGAAGACTGATACTAGTTACATTTCTCAACACTCAGTAATGGCAGGAAAATGTTGTCCCTTAGATTATCCCTGAAGGAAAATTCCTAACCTCACCAAGGGGAAAACCTAAGGAAAATTTCAGGGAAACTACTAGATGCCACCTCAGGTCAAGAATGCAATTAGAGTCGGTCTTCATAATTGTATTTGAGTCATGATGTAAGGTATTTATGAAAAGAAAGAAAAATAATTTTTATTATAAAATAAATTAAGTTATTAAAGCATGGATTTCATGCTTGGGCCAGTGGTTCTTAGGTCAAAGCCTCCATTGTAGGCTTCTAGTGTTTATTTCAAGTATCTTTTTCCATGTCATAATGTAAAAGACCCTTCTTGGGCTTCATATATCAATAAAGAAATTTATTTTTATATAAATTAGGTATTCTAGGCCTCCTCCACCAAGTCGTCCTGAAACTGGAAAAGTATCCATTCTAGGCATCCTCCACCAAGTCATCCTGAAACTGGAAAAGTCTCCTATATAAAGGCAACAGATAAATCTCGTTCGAGACACTCACTCATCAAGTTTTATATACAACTTCCGAGGCAAGAAAAAGTGTGAAATTCAAGGGAAAAGAAGGAGAAGGCCAGTGATGGAGAAGGAGGTATCTATCAAGCACAAGAAGTTTAAATTCTCTCTCTCTCTCTCTCTCTCTAATATACTGGAAGGGTCTAAACTGTAGTCGCGAAGTTTGGACGAAATTTTGAGTTGCTGGGGACTAGAATTATTGGCTCTCTCTCTCTCTCTCTCTCTCTTTATTATATATATATATATATATATATACTGAGCTACTGGAAGGGTCAGTTATGGGATGAAATTTTGAGTTGTCGGGGGCCATAATTACGGGTTGTTACTGAGATGTATGTTGAGATTCAACAAGAAATTTCAACACCCACGCCTAGTGTGGGACTAAGAGGTCCAAGAAGCACCTACACTAGGGTGGGACCACAGGGCTAAATGTGGTGCATGTCTATTTTAGTTATCGTTTATTAAGATGGACATATAAAATGGAATCTAATCTCAAAATAACTTGTAATAGTTAACTGAGTGTGATAAACTAAGTTAGCTCATGAATTTCGAGTTAGAGGTAGTTGGTGAGGCATGCAGAGTAATTCTAGTTGTAACAGAGTTTGAAGTGTAGTGGTTCATTAGTTAATGCAGGTTATAATCAGTTTAACTTAGTTAAGTGAGTTAAAATCAGTTGTGCTAGTTGTAACTGTTTGATACACTAGTGAGAGATCAAGTGAATTAAATATTAATTAATTCAAAATCAATGAGCTCACATGAAACTGAGGATTTACTATTATTAGCTGCATGCATGTCAGATCCAATGGAGACCTAGTTGAGATTTAAGTGAAATGGAAGTTGACTATCAGTTGTATGATTATTGGGTTGCACCCATGCAACCAAATACCCATTGGAGTGCCCATGATACTTACGCAGTCAAGGAAGGCCAAAATTCCTAAATAATAGGGATTGCATTCATCAGGGATTGCGCAAGCGAGGTAGGCTGTCTGGAGGCAGTAAATTGGCTAAGTATTGGCCAGTTTTATGTGAGACAGTGTGAGACAATTAGCTGAGTACAGGAGGGCTCTTGTGAGAAGAGTTGTATGTAATTGTTTCATGATTCCATGCTGAATATACAATAGAAGATAGTGTGGTTTTGAGTAGAAATCTTTCCTCGGGAAATTATCTGTGTTGTGGATTGATTGATTCTACTTTGCTTCCTGTGATTGGCGATTGTGTTTTTTAATTCCACAATTGATTTGTAGAAGCGGTTCAATGTTTAACTTTAGTACATTGTTAGATCAGATTTAATCCATGATATACATGCATGCTGTATAATTAATACATGGTATCAGAGCACAAGAAATCACAATAGTGAAGGAGGAGCTAAGTTTGTGACTGGATAGAATTTGAATTTGCAGAAATAATTTCTTGGTGCCACAGCTGATTCAGGATCAATATAGCTTTCAATGGCTTGAGGTTGGAGTATGCACTTGAGGGAAGCTCATACTATATTTCTTGGAAGGACAGGATGGAGGTAGTACTCAAAGACAATGGCTTGAAGGAATTCATTGACAATGATGTTCCTAATATATGTTGAAATATCGTGACATCCCCCCTTAAGAACAACTTGGGATAGGATTAAAGGATATATAAAGGTGACACAATAGGAGAAGGAAGGAGGCATTAGAGCCTATCCCCCCTTAATGATAACTTTCTTGAACTCCAAGAATAGATCTAAGTTTGGTAAACTTCACTTCTATGAGAGCCTTTGTAAAGATATCGACAACTTGATAATTGGTTTAACAATACTGCATTTCAAGAACACGATCATGAATGAGCTTTCTGATGAAGTGTATATGAAGCTCAATGTGTTTCATACACTGATGCTGAACTAGATCTTTGCATAAATGAATGGCACTCTGATTATCACACCAAAGTGTAGTTGGATGTTACTGATGAAAACCAAATTCAGACAGGATCTTAAAAAGCCACATGATTCCTTGGTGGCTTCAAATGCACAACGATATTCTGCTTCTGCCAAATAAATAGAGATGACACTTTGTTTCTTACAAGACCATGTAATAGGTCCTGAACCAAGAGTGCATACATATCCTGCAGCAGACTTTCGATCATCAGGGTCACCAACCCAATTAGAATCAATGAAACCAATCAACAATGGAGATGCTCCTACACTGTAATGAATCCTGAACTAAAATGTACCTTGAATATATCAAAGTATTATTTTAGCTGCTTTCCAGTGACTTTCATGAGGTTGGTGCATAAACCGAGAAAAAATACCAACATAAAAGGAAAGGTCAGGACGAGTATGGGCTAGATACAGAATTTTACCAACAAGTTAACAGTATAAGGTAGCATCAACTTCAGGGGCAATACAAGTGATAGAAAGCTTGGCTCTAGAATAAAAGGGAGAAGGGGTTGGCTTACAACCTTGCATGTGAAAGTGGATTAGAAGATCACAGGCATACTTAGATTGAGAAATGGTAATGCCTTCTTTGGATTGCAAGACTTGAAGACCAAGGAAATAATGCAAGTGTCCTAAGTTTGTCATTTCAAACTTCTTTTTGAGGCTAGAATTCACATGTTTTATATGGTTGGGATCACTACTAGTAAGGATAATATCATCAACATAAATAACAAGGATGATGAATGACTTACCCACTTTCTTGGTATAGACATTATTGTCAGAATGAAACCTAGAAAAGCCATTATCTAAGAGAAACCTATACATTTTGGCATACCAAGCCTGAGGAGCTTGTTTGAGACCATAGAGAGACTTCATGTTAGTGTCAGTATTTTCATACTACCATCAATGATAAAAAATACTCCTTTCATATAATTTTAGGAGTCCCACCTAGATTTTTTTTATCATGCCACTAGGTCATGCAAAAATTTAGTCATTGATGGTAGCCCTAGTCCAAAAACATCACTCTTCATCAAATTTGATTACTCACTGTCATAGTTTCATACCTTACTGATTGTACATCATCCATAAATTTAATGTCATCATGCCATAATTTCAATCATGTCATCTTGAAATTCAGTCCTTCAAGGTCTCATTAGGTCTAGAGTTTTTCAAGGTTTCACTAGGTCATTAGGGTTTCCATGATTCAATAAAAATCCATTTCATTGCGTAAAACCAACAATTAGAGAGTGATCCAATAAAATTCTCTTTGCCATGTGAATATGACTTGTAAAGAAAAATCCTCATTTCAACAAGTAATTTGGATCTCACAATGTAATAATTTTTATTTTCACCATGTAATTTTATGTCATTCAATTGTAATAATTTCATTGTTCCCAAGCTGCTAACTCATAGTTCCCAAAGCAAAAAAAATTTCAAATTCAAAGAGTTATCAAAGTTTCATCATCCAAATTATTCAAGTTCCAAAAGTCATCCGTGTTCCTAAACACTTCCCATCACTCCTAGCCCTCAAAATCATCATTTTCCACAAGCACTAAACCTTAATTTCCTCTCCCATTAAGCTAGGGTTTGCTATGGAATTAGAGACATCTGAGAAGAGGAGGAATAAGGGAGGTTATATCAGCAAGTATGAGGCCATTCCAACTCATAAACATCATGTCTCCATCATTTTTCAAGAATTCATTCCAAGGTTTTAATCATTTTCCACACATAGGGCCAGTTTTTCTTCAAACTGTGTTTCTGACCAA
Source organism: Pinus albicaulis (assembly GCA_034641835.2). Classification (NCBI taxonomy): domain Eukaryota; kingdom Viridiplantae; phylum Streptophyta; class Pinopsida; order Pinales; family Pinaceae; genus Pinus; species Pinus albicaulis. The sequence continues at coordinate 899,851,418 of CM076575.1, read as the reverse complement.
ACAAAGATGAATTTGACAAAAGTGAGAGAGGTTTTTTTCCATCATAGGCCAAGGAAGAAATTATGTTTTTACCCAGGTGTCATCATTTTGGAGAAATGTAAAAAATAAAGTTTCTACAAGAGGTTTTCTACACTTCTGGAGTGACCTTGGGAAAATCAAGTTTTCTCCTAGTGGAGTGTCAAAATGACTATTTTGATCATGCAAGTGATAACAAGATAGAGAGATATTTCCAATGAGATATCTTGAGCTCAATTTGGAATTGTGGAAGGCCTCCAAAATTTGCCTGCAAGAGCACACTTCATTTTTGTACCCTCATTCTGTATGTTTTGACCAGTCCTGGGAGAATTGATTTTTGAGGGGCTATACTTGATCATTTTCAGTGCTTGATACGTCCATAGTGTAGCCAAGAGAGAGATATTTCCAACGATCTATCATGAAATCAATTTGGATCTTGATAAGGCCTCCAAAAGTGGTCTGGAAGACGACGTGGTGCGCTTGTGTGTTGCGCTACGCGTTTCCTCTTGGTGTTGCGCACTTGCCTGTTTTCCTCAGCAATTGCCAGAAACGCCTCAAATCTTCATGTCATTGCCTGCAGACTTCAGAAGTGGTGCCCATGGTTTCCAGCAAAGCAAGTAAGCTATGCTTTCTCCATTCCTCTTCTCCATCAAGTTGATTTTGTGTTTGTGAAGTTTGTTAAAAGAAATTGGTGTCTTTATTCAAGTTTAAAACCCTAGTTTACCCCCAAAATTCCCATTACATTCTCAAATCCAAAATTACATTCCCTAAACCTTCAATAACCTTCCCGTATTGTAAAAAAAAAAAAAAAAAAAATTCCAAAAACCCTACATTACATTTCCCTTTCTCTAAAGCCTTTCATCCCTTAAAACCCTAAGCCCTAGGTACATTATTTGCCTAGGCTCCCAATTCCCCACACCTGCAATTAATTTCATATTCCAAACCCCTCTACATCCCTACTATCTATCTCATCCCTTAAACTCATAAATCCCTACCCCCATCTCCCTCAATTTCCCTATCCCATTCCCTATTCCTAAAAACCACATTCCACCATCATCACACCTCCCTAGGGTTTTAACACTAAAACAGTATGGCAGAAGAAGAAAAAATATCACACACTAAGGGAGAAGAAAGAGAGGAGAAAAGACACCACAAAGGAGGGAGATTCTCAAGACTTGAGCCATCAGATACCAATGAGTTGATATCATTACCCCTAGTAGTCAAATGTTTTCAAACATGTGAGTTATTATAAGTTTTGTGAGATGGTCCAAAAAGTAGAGGAGGTAGGTTTTCATGAGTAGCTCACAGACATGTTTGCCACCACTTTGAAAGGAGACAAGGCCATCATTTCAGGTGTTAATTTCACATTCTCATTATACACCATATCTCAGCCACAGACATGCCCAACCAAGGTGAGAAATGGTTTAAAAACCTAGACTTGGATGTTCGAAACTACAAACCCTAATCAAGTAGAAAGAGAAAGGTAAGTTAAATTTTCTTACTTATGCTTCCATCATGGCATATCATACCATATAGGTATCCATGAAGCAAGTGTGGAGAAATTTTGAGGAAATTTGAAGAAAATTTTGGAAAATTTGAGAAACTCTTTGAAGGCACATTTTGTAGAAATTATGTTTGATTCACCTTTTTTCAGAACATATTGTGGAAATTTTTTTTTTTTTGGGCGGAGGAGGTTTGTGTTCCTAAGATATCAAAGTAAAAAAACCTATCTCAAATTTTACATAGGTATTACATAATGAGATATTCAATCGCATCTTCACAACCTATTTTTCTGCCTGTGCAAAATCCTGTTTGAGACACCTTTTTGCAAAGAAGATGGTGGTAACAAAAAAAGGAATTTGGGGAAAATGGAGGAGGTATTTGTTAAAAACATGTGAAAGAATAAACACCTCTCTCAGGTTTTCAAAAAAAATCATATTTAGTGAGATATCTCTTCATCTTGGAGGCCAATTGTCCCAAAAAATTTAGAATTTTTGCACAACTGGAATGCTAGGCGTGCATCACCCTAGGTGCTGCGCTTTTGTTTGAGGCATATATTGGTCAAAATAAGACCACCATTGGATCAATAATGAAAAATAAATGCAATACAACAAATTTTATAGCCTTGTTTTTGACAACTGGCAGGTGAAAAAGACAAAAAACACCCAAAAAAACATGTTTCTGCCCTTTTTTCGAGCCTGGCGCTGCACGTTTGGCAGTCTTGGGAGAATCAATTTTTGACAAGGAAAATAAACTCCAATTAGAAAACAAAAGTTATATTTGGAAATTATACAAGATAGGATTTCCAACAAGCCATCCTGAGCCCAATTTGGACACTAGGAAGGCACTCAAAATCAAGCTGCAACATGGATGGCGTGTTTTACAAAGGGATGGCGCGTTTGACAGTTGTCTGATTTTTTTGAGTTTTTGTGCAAATTTGACTTTTTATCTTGGGGAATAATGTTTTCACCTCTGTAAATCAATGATGTAAATGTAAATATCATGTTTTTACTATTTCCTAGGGTAAATACATTAGGTTAAAACTCATGATGAGGTGTAATGAATCAGTTTGAAAAAATTTAGGGTTGAGTCACTTGGACCTCCCTACACTTCAACTTTCAGCTCAGTGTTTGGTGGAACTGCTCCTCCTGTCATGGATTCGACCCCTGAGGCTGGGAGGATTTTTTCCCAGGCGTATATCATGTATTTTTTCAGTCATTTTACAAGTTGGAATCAGTTGGATGTTGGCATATTGATCAGAGACTCTATTGTAATTATTTTGGCAGGAGCTTAATAAAAGTGTTGCAGCTATTTCTTTGGGATACCTGTGGTATGGTTGTCTAGCATTGTTTCTTATTATGTCTCATTATGTTGGAATGTATTGTTGGTACATTTTCCATTTCATGTCTATTTTATTATCACTTTCAAGTTAGAGAAACATAATTCATATCACATGCTCTTTTTTGAGAAAGTTTTCATAGTCTGTTCATATTTTTTTCAGTTTAGGAAGAATTCATCTTGCATGCTCTTCCTAGCTCCTCACCTGTCTGAATCATTCCATCCCAAGAACCCTAATGTGCTAGCATTCTTACCTACCTTGTCCCATTGAATAAATTGTAACCCTAATCCTATTTTCCTTGACCTAGCATATTTGACCTCATATCCTCATCCAACAACCCAATCAAAACAAAACAAACCCTTCCGCATTTCATAGCTAGCCTAAAACCATAACTTATCCAGCCCTCTTGGCTGTGACCTTGTGGAGAGAGCCCTCTTCGGTTTGGTAGGGATAGCTACCAAGCCAAAATATTGGTTTGTGGTTACCTCTGCTGGGATTTCTTCTTCAGCCTTAGAGATCTGGTGGAGTGATAACACTTCCTAAGGCGACAAATAAGGCTAGATTCATTTTGGATAAATACAGGGGGTTGTTCCATCTAGATTTATTCATGAAAATATCCATGTAAGAAGGAAAATTTAACATCCATTTGATAGACTTCCCATTTAAAGGAGGTGGCAAGAGAAAGAACAAGGCATATAAAATTCATTTTGGCAACAGGGGATAAGGTTTCAGTATAGTCAATGCCTTCAACTTGTGAAAATCCTTTAGCAACACGAAAAGCTTTATGCCTATCCACTTTTCCATCTGGTCCAAAATTTGTTTTGTAAACCCATTTGCATCTGGCAAGTTTTCTTCCCTTTGGAAGAGGAACAAGATCCCAAGTATTGTTTGCTAATAATGAAAAATATTCTTCATTCATATCTTCATCCCAATCTGGATGACCTAAATCTTCTTCAAAGGTGTCTGGATCAGGATTTTCTGGAACTTGAGCCAATAAGGAAGAGTCTCTTTCGAACTGAGAACGTGTATGATGTTGATCTGTAGGGTCACCTGCGAGAGAACTTGTTACTTCTCGAGTAGAGTGGACCCATCTTGGAAGTTGTGGAGCTGAAGGAATATAATGAGGAGGTGGAGGAGGATTATCATCCTCACTGCCATCATCTGAACTATAAGGAATGCTGTCAAAAATAGAAGAGATAGAGAGAGGTGGCACATATGCCGAATTAGGCTCGTAGGCCAAAGGTGGCACACCCGTCGAAATAGGCTCGCGGGCCGATATATTTTCATCAAATTTTATATCTCTTATAATGACTACATTTTTGGATTTTGGTTGAAGAATTATATATACTTTCACATCCTCATAATATCCAACAAAAATTCATTTTTCACTCTTAGAATCTAAAGCTTTATGTTTCGCATCTGGAATATGGGCTCAAGCTTCACTTCCAAAAATAAGAAAGTGACTTACATCTAGTTTGATTGAGCTCCAGGCTTCTTCTAGAGTTATATTCCTTAAAACCTTAGTAGGAGTGTGATTCACGATGTAATTTGCACAGTTAAAGTGTTTCTTCCCAAAAACTAAGACTAACTCCTTTAGATTGAAGCATACAATTAGCCATTCATTTTAATGTGCAAGTCTTCCTTTCAGCTACACCATTTTGTTGTGGAGTATATGGAACAGAATGTTGCAATTGAATGCCATGCTCAATGCAAAAGTTGATAAATTTTTTGTTAACATATTCTCCTCCATTGTCTGATCTTAACTTAAGAATTTTATGTCCAAATTGTTACTCGAAAAAGGCCTTAAAGGTCAAGAACATGTTAAAAAATTCATTCTTTAGTTTTAAGAAGTATACCCAAGTGCGTCTGGAAAAATCATCAATGAAAGTTAAGAAGTATTTGCAGCCAGAGAAAGAAACACCAGGAAGTGGACCACATAAATCACTGTGCACAAGATGCAAAGGGGCTAAAGCGTGCCAAGAGGCACATTTGTCAAAACTATCCCAATGATGTTTTCCGAGTACACATCCAGAACAAAAACCATCTCGGCAAGATACCATAGGAAGACCTATCACCATATTTTCTTTACATACAGTTTGAAGTGAGCGATAGTTTAAGTGACCAAATCACTCATGCCAAAGTTTGCTCACTTCATGATTATGAGCAACAAAAACGGAGGGAAGACATGATGACCCAAATTTGTCAAACTTATACAAACTTGTGGAATCATCAGCAATGCTAGTAGCAAAAATGTGTCTAGGATATTTGAGGTCTTTAATTACAACATCATGAGGTGAGAATTATACTGTTTTCCCTTCACTTGAATGAGTTATCTGATAAATAGATAGAAGGTTGCAAGACAAGGTAGGAACACATAATACCTCATTAAACTGAACATTATCTAGATGAATGGTTCCAGATCCTACAACACTAAGAGATCTATCATCACCAACATAAATTATTTTGGTGTTACAATCATTTAAAGAAGAAAAAATGGCTTTATTTTTGGCCATGTGGTAAGAGGCTCCTGAATCAATGAGCCACTCATGAGCATGAGAAGAAGAAGATAAATTTAATGCATAACTAGATATTGATGCTTGACAACCACAAGTAGAAAGTGCATTCCTAAAGATGAAGTTGAAGAGTTCTCCAAATTGATGTGATGCTTCTTCATTCCTTCTTCCAAGGCTTCCATCTTTAAAAAAAATTTGGACTCTGCATGGCCATCACGATTGCAAAAGTTGCAATGTCTATCTGTTTTCTTCCCCTTTTTTTTATTTTCCTTATGAGTTTTTTGAGTTTCTTTTTCAGTTTGCAGCTGAAATTGCTTAAGAATCTTGTTTGGTTTAGGAAAATTCTTTTTAGGATACTCCTTAGGATTATTTTGATATGGTTTTTGTTGGGCTACTAAGGATTTCTTAGAAGATTTTCCAGTATTAATAAGACCAAGGTGTAAGAGTTTTTCTTGTTCTCTTATCAAAAAATTAAGAAATTCATCAAAAGAGGGGGAATTGTAGGTTGTTCCTTGAGAAATGAGGGCTTCTCTAGTGGAATGGAAGCTGGAAACAAATACAGAGTATGCAGGGCCAAACTTATGAAACAAATACAGAGTATGCAGGGCTGGAAACAAATACATAGTATGCAGGGCCAAACTTATGAAACAAATACAGAGTATGCAGGGCTGGAACAAATAAAGAGTATGCAGGGCCAAAGGTGGCACACCCGTCGAACTGGGCTCGTAGGCCGATATATTTTCATCAAATTTTATATCTCTTCTAATGACTACATTTTTAGATTTTGGTTGAAGAAGTATATATCCTTTCACATCCTCATAATATCCAACAAAAATTCATTTTTCACTCTTAGAATCTAAAGCTTTATGTTTCGCATCTGGAATATGGGCTCAAGCTTCACTTCCAAAAACAAGAAAGTGACTTACATCTAGTTTGATTGAGCTCCAGGCTTCTTCTAGAGTTATATTCCTTAAAATCTTAGTAGGAGTGTGATTCACGATGTAATTTGCACAGTTAAAGTGTTTCTTCCCAAAAACTAAGACTAACTCCTTTAGATTGAAGTGTACAATTAGCCATTCATTTTAATGTGCAAGTCTTCCTTTCAGCTACACCATTTTGTTGTGGAGTATATGGAACATAATGTTGCAATTGAATGCCATGCTCAATGCAAAAGTTGATAAATTTGTTGTTAACATATTCTCCTCCATTGTCTGATCTTAACTTAAGAATTTTATGTCCAAATTGTTACTCGAAAAAGGCTTTAAAGGTCAAGAACATGTTAAAAACTTCATTCTTTAGTTTTAAGAAGTATACCCAAGTGCGTCTGGAAAAATCATCAATGAAAGTTAAGAAGTATTTGCAGCCAGAGAAAGAAACACCAGGAAGTGGACCACATAAATCACTGTGCACAAGATGCAAAGGGGCTAAAGTGTGCCAAGAGGCACATTTGTCAAAACTATCCCAATGATGTTTTCCGAGTACACATCCAGAACAAAAACCATCTCGGCAAGATACCATAGGAAGACCTATCACCATATTTTCTTTACATACAGTTTGAAGTGAACGATAGTTTAAGTGACCAAATCACTCATGCCAAAGTTTGCTCACTTCATGATTATGAGCAACAAAAACGGAGAGAAGACATGATGACCCAAATTTGTCAACTTATACAACCTTGTGGAATCATCAACAATGCTAGTAGCAAAAATGTGTCTAGGATATTTGAGGTCTTTAATTACAACATCATGAGGTGAGAATTATACTGTTTTCCCTTCACTTGAATGAGTTATCTGATAAACAGATAGAAGGTTGCAAGACAAGGTAGGAACACATAATACCTCATTAAACTGAACATTATCTAGATGAATGGTTCTAGATCCTACAACACTAAGAGATCTATCATCACCAACATAAATTATTTTGGTGTTACAATCATTTAAAGAAGAAAAAATGGCTTTATTTTTGGCCATGTGGTAAGAGGCTCCTGAATCAATGAGCCACTCATGAGAATGAGAAGAAGAAGATAAATTTAATGCATAACCAGATATTGATGCTTGACAACCACAAGTATAAAGTGCCATTCCTAAAGATGAAGTTGAAGAGTTCTCCAAATTGATGTGATGCTTCTTCATCCCTTCTTCCAAGACTTCCATCTTTTAAAAAAAATTGGACTCTGCATGGCCATCACGATTGCAAAAGTTGCAATGTCTATCTGTTTTCTTCCCTTTTTTTTTATTTTCCTTATGATTTTGTTGAGTTTCTTTTTCAGTTTGCAGCTGAAATTGCTTAAGAATCTTGTTTGGTTTAGGAACATTCTTTTTAGGATACACCTTAGGATTATTTTGATATGGTTTTTGTTGGGCTACTAAGGATTTCTTAGAATATTTTCCAGTATTAATAAGACCAAGGTGTAAGAGTTTTTCTTGTTCTCTTATCAAAGAATCAAGAAATTCATCAAAAGAGGGGGACTTGTAGGTTGTTCCTTGAGAAATGAGGGCTTCTCTAGTGGAATGGAAGCTGGAAACAAATACAGAGTATGCAAGGCCAAACTTATGAAGAATGAAATAGATAAGGCTACCATCTTCCTTTTTGACCTTACAACCTTCTAAAATAAGTCTAAGGGTCTTGAAATTGGACAAAAAATCTTCAATAGAGGAGAAATTATTGGGGTCCAAAGTAAGCAACTCATTTTCAAGCTGGTGAGCCCTGATTTCATTTTGAATGCCAAAAACAATATTTAGCTTTTTCATAGTTGCATCAGGGGTGTCAATTTCTTGGATATGAAATCGAAGATCTTGAGCAATGGACATTCCTATCAACCCTCGTTCTTGATCTTGTTTATTTTCTCATTTAGCAACTTTATCTCCATTGGTAGGTTTAGTCTCTTATCATGTGGCTATTCTATAAAGCCCTTTACTTCTAAGTAATTCTATCATGTAAGATAGCCATTGGAAATAATTGGTGCTATTAAGAATAATCGAGCATGCAATTTCCATTTAAAAAAAAAATTGAAGCTAAAAAGGCTGAAATTTATTACTCCAATGGAATTCTCTTGAAAAATTAGGCTGGTTAAAAAAAAACGGCTTGGAAAACAACTTCCGGATGAAGAAGTTACGCTTTTTTGAAAACAATGTATTGTAGATGCCGAATAGTTACGTGAAAGGTTGAAAGTTGATGATGAAGTTCTAATTTTAAAAAAAATCCCCCCCTTTTCCAAACTTAATACAATAAGCTCACTTAAATAAATAAAAAAAACTACTTTATGTGACCCACATTTATAAATAAGTGAGAGTCACTCTTACATGTGTTTTTTTTAAACAAAACCCTCTTTTTAAAACCAACAACTTGCCAAAGGGCTTTATATGAAAAAGTGACTTAACAAAAAGATTTTTAGAAAAAGAAGCTTGAGAAAGAGACTTGAACTCAAGATCTGTATTCTCATAAACTAACTTTACACTAACTGAGCTAGTAAAAGGATTCTCTAATTGTTTGAAAGGAGGAAGGGTTTTTTTTTTTTTTCTCTTCGATGTGCGTGTTTTTTCCTACACAAAATAAATGAAAAAAAACAAGCCTTACGATAGAACGTTAGATTTCCGGTTATTCTTACCAACAACTATCTATTTTTCACTATTTCTGATTTCCCGAGATCGCACAAAGACACCGTGAAAGAGCAGACGTAGCAAGAAAAATCTCGTCTTCCTGTTTCTGATTTGCCAAGATCGCACACAACGCAAAGAAAAGAGAATACAAAAAGAAGAGGGTATATATCCAACAATAAAAATATATAAACTGAAATAAATAGAGGGAACCATAATAAACATAAGGATTAATAAATATAACTGCAAAAAAGATACTTTATACCTCTAGATCTAAAATGACATAAATTGGGCAACTGGAAACCTTTTCACATGAAACGAAAAGGCTTCCTCACTATAACAGACGTTCCGAACACAACAAAACAATTCTCTCAGCCCGAAAATGGTCATAAATAGTAGATCTGGAAAATGATAATCACATGCAGTCAAACTGACTTCGGATTTGGATCAACAATGGATGCGGCCCTCAAAATGGTTCTAATACCATGTAGAAATTTACAGGTAAGTTTCTTAGATCAAACACAAAAGGTCATTGCTCACAAATAGATCACAGATCAGTACACTAGTATTTGACGTGGTTAAAACCCTCGAAGAGGGAAATAGTCCACGACCTGAGCCAATGTGGCCACTTCAGGAAATTTATTAATATAAAGAATTTTTTTTTACATAAACTTCTCTCATAAACGGTTATCGGACAAATGACCCTCCATGATCTTTAAATAGAGATCATGGACCAATCGGGTGTTAAGCCTACGGTAATACCGAGGAGAGAGTGAACCATCAAATCACTACATATCATGACCATCGGATTATAAGTTACAAATGTACATAGCAAAGAAACACACTTTACCTAACTCTATGCTAGACCAAGTTATACTTAACTAATTCCTATGTTTATGAATATCTTAACATCACATTGAATTCAGGTCGATAGGATTAGTCCCCACGTAGAATAAAGGAAACATATGTAGGAGAGCGGAAGAGCATTGAATCAGGGGGAGCTGCTTTTATGGCAGTGGCATGCAATGATTGTTAGCCTTAGGAAGAAATATTTCTCATGGAATGAAAGGTTTGCATCTTGGTTGAATTACCCTTATTTCATTTTAAGATTGTGAGTCTGATTTTTCCTAGTAGTATTTTATTCATGAAACACAATAGGTATAATATTTGCATGTTCCTTAACCTTCAATTGGTATCTCTATGTCAATTGGTGGTCTAGGTTCTTATGGAGAATCGTTGTTGTGAAAATGGGAATTTATTTCTGAAGGGAAGTATTAGATTTTTCTGGGTACATTATCCAATTTGTATCATATTTTTTGGGGCAATTGGTATCATTTAACAACAATCCATATTTGGAGCATCTTTATCTCAGGGGGAGAAGAAGTGATGTAGATTCTTAGGAGAAGTGAGCATAGAGAATGAAGCAACAACAATGGTGAAGAACAAGCTGAAATGCATCACTAATGATTGGTATTTGCAACAAGAGTAATACCATGAGAAATTTTAAATGGCATCAATTCCTTTTAATTGATACAAAATATGCATTAGTGGAGAAAGCAACAATATTTATCGGTCCTTGAAGAGAAGTCTGCAAAGAAGAATGCATAGCAAAAGCTAGATCCTCAGTAATTGATAGTCGATGATTTCATGGGGATAAGAAGTAGCTTGTATCCCTTTTCCATTGATGTCCAAGGGTGAGAGAATTAACGAATAAGTTGTGATAGATCGTGTAGAGGAGAGAAAGCAATTGGTGGCTCATTCTTGGAGAAGTGTGGAAGCAACATGAGGATTTTCCATCAAAGTGGAGATTTGTGGAGGTGTTTCCATCATTGCCAAAGGGGGAGATTTTTGGACAATTGGCATTGTCTAGATAGCTAGTGGTTGAAAGTGTGTTGGCATTGATGTCAACAAACAAGTTGGGAGATTAAGTTGGGCAGTTGGCATTGCCTAACAGTTAGAAAGTGTGTTGGCATTGATGTCAACCAGATCAACATGGATGCATGTGCTAGTAGATGATGGCTTTGATTTTCACTAGGATAGCTGTGATAACAACATATGCTAGCATTGATATGCTTGATGTATCAAGATCAGGAGGAGTCCTATGGTTGCTTCAGTATGTGGTATAGAATCACCATAGTAGAAGGCTTATTGGAGAAGCCTAAAAAAGAAGACTATCGTGGTTGGGAGTCCAATATTATAGGCACAAGAAGAAGAGTGAAGGAGCAATGAATGATAGAGAGTTTGCAACCATTTTTTAGGTAGAAAATGGGCTCAAAGCCTACACAAAACCTTCTCCATTGGAAAGTGATCTAAAAGAGATTTCCAACGGTATGTGGAAGTCCAATAATGGATCTCAGGATAAATTTTTTTATTAATTTAGGAAGTAAGGACGTTGAAGTCCTTAGGAGGAGGCCAAATTTTGGACCCCGAATTTCAAAACCATGGAATCTCAGAGGCTCGGAACCTTGAAAGGCTTAGAAACTCAAAGCAAATGAAATAAGAAGCAAGCTGGAGTATCGGAGGAAGGAATATCAGGACCTCATTGATTTATCGAAAAGAAAACCTGAAAGGAGTAGGCTGACCATCAGGAGCCGATTCTCAGAACGATGGATATCAGAGAAGGCTTAGAAAATTGGGACCCGATACTAGAAGGACTTGAAGGTAACATATCAAAAACCCAGAGCAAGCCAGGCTGGAACCTTAGAAAGTAGTTTCTATCATTACCTCAGAGCCTGGATATTTTTGAACCTTGGAACCCCATAAGTTTGTAGTTATTGAATTCTTAAAAACATACCGAAGTTGCGAGGAAGAGGAATTACGAATGAATTCGTCGAAAAACTAAAGGAATAAGGGACCCTTTCTCTCTCCTCTAATAGGACACATGGAAGAAGGTGATTTTCCCTGAGGAGCTGATGAGGTAGACAATGTCAACATGACGTGGCTGTATGGAGGACACGTGACAGCCAGATTCACTGCAAAGTCTTCCAATCCCTGGTTTGCCTTCAAGTTTCTTCATGAAAGTACCAATCTTGTAGAATAGGGCCTAGATTATGAAGAAGCTTGTTAACCCAGAGGTCATATCAAAGTCCCTCTATTTCCCAATGTTGTGTGTCACCAGTATGGAGGCACCACGTGGAGATGATGATGACATCATGATGTCATCTTGGAGGTCGGCATATCAGAGGCTGGAGTTATTGTAACTCCTATGTAATTTAAATTTGAAAAAGTTCCAATGAAAAGGGCTTCCCATGTGATTGACACATGGTCATGGGAGACCCAAAGAGCCAAGGGCTCTAGCAAGGCCTAACACCTAAGTTCTATGGAGTATTTCAGAGGAAGGAGACATCATAACTCCGTTCTAATTGAAAATTGAAAATGTTATGATCATGGGGTTTCTGATGTTGAGTGTCGTTTGGTCATGAGGAATCAAAGAATAATGGGCATAGAGAAGGCCTAACACACTAGTGCTATGGGAGTATATCGAAGGTCAAATATTTCAGAACTCCTTTGTAAATTATTTTTGAAAAAAATCAGATGAAAGGCACCCTGATGTATTAGCGCTTGATCAAGGAAGCTTAAAGAAAACAAGGGAAAAGATAAAATATACAAGAAGATATGTCCCTGACAGGAGCTTGGAGGCCTTTAGCACCTAAGTGCTATGCCACCGGTCATGACACTCGGTCCTATGGTGGAAATGCAGAAAAGAAGCTAAGAAAAAGGGGCTCAAAATCTAGCTCCTTCGTAACTTTTGTTTTAGTAAAAGTTACGATATGAAAGGCTCTGACAGTGTAGCACATATGAAATAAAGGATGAATGGGTTAGAAACTGAGAGTAAATGAGAGTATAGGAGCTGGTTACAGGAGTAATGGAAATTGTCATAGGCAAGAGATAGAGGCAGAGATCGCTTGGTCAAGGCAGTAAGAACCACGATGTTCAAAGAAGAGTATAGGGTGTCTCTCGAGTTGAAAGAAAGCTACATATGGTATTACCATGCATGCCTCATTGAATCAAATGAAGAACAAAGAATCCATGCTGAAGTACAGTCAAGCTTTGTGAGCCATGAACAAGCACTTAGAGTCTAGTGGAGTGTGCAGTATTGACTGAGAACTAATTCTTAGTATGGAGGAATGCTTAGGAGCCCATTCTCAGTGGTTAATGAGGAAATAGTGGCAACTCAGACACAATAGATGAATGGAGAGCCATGAAGGAGTACACACTCAGGAAACGTGAATGGAAGAGTGATGGATGACAAAGAAAACATTGATCTTAGTGCAACAGAAGAACAAAACTCAATATTTCCATTGATAAAAGTGGGGGAAAGAAACATTGTTGAGAGAGATAAGTGGAGTGCTTTGTGCGTGAATGCATTGTTGTGTGTGAGGTAAAGTGAGTCTGTTCTACAGAGAAAGGATGAGAGTTCCTAAGCAGAAGAAAGAGACCCCAAGAGAGAGCCATTGATGTTGTGTGAAATACTGAAGGTGTTTATGGAGAGGGAGAAGGCTGGGAGAGCTTGTGCTGTGGTGTAAGAGGGAAAGAGAGCCTGTGAAACAAAAGGGGTTAGGATTTGAGTATATGTTGTTGAAGAGAAGAGAACAAAGTATTGCTTCAAAGTGAGAAAAGTGAACAAAGAACATATAACTGATATCAGGCAGAGTGGCTACCATATAGAGTGAACGTTGAGTTCCTTTTTGAGTGTGGGTTGGTGCCTACATACAAGAAGGTCCTACTTCCATCTCTAGTGGGTTGTTAAGAAGGCATGGGGGTTGGTGCCTCCTGTAAGTTGGTGCTTGCATAAATCCAAGGAGATTCAAGTTGGTGCTTGCAACAAATCTATGAAGTTGGTGCTTCACATGGTGCTTCTGGTAAGTTGGACATGTGTCTACAAATGGAGGGAATTGGTGCTTCCGGCTAGTGGGTGCTAGCAAATAATCAAAGGGAGTTGGTGATTCCTATGAGTGGTGGATCACAAACATAATTTATGTAATAGAGTAGGTGCTCTTATTTTACATCAATAACAACAACAATCTTTGGTGGTTTTTCTTCGAAAGGGTTTCCACCAATAACAACAACAAGCTTTGGTGGTTTTTCTTCGAAAGGGTTTCCACATAAAACCTCCGTGTCTCATCTGTTTGTTGCTCATGATGTGTATGCTTGTGTTGGTTTATATGGTCATTGTTATGGTTTGTTAAAGGCTGCTCTCATATAATGGATTCCAAGTTTGAATGAAAAATAAATTGGAATAAAAGTAAAAATTAGCCTTAATACAAATTCATCCCCCCTCTTAGTATTAACATTATTTCCAACAATATTTGGTGTTGCTGAAGAAATTTAAAAGGAAATTTTTTCATAAGATTGAAGAGTATATAAGCAACATCAGAATGATTGAGAAACCTGAAGGTTTGTGTTTACTTGTATATTTGAAAGTTTGTTACTGATTAGGGTTGTTATTGTGTAGGATCCCTCCATAAAAGATTGAACATTTGAAGCATGCTTGGATTGGTGGATATATCTGATTTAGTTGATCAGGAGAGATGAAACATCTTATGGAAATATGATTGGGAGGACATATGTATGATCTATGTGTTGATCTCTAGATCCCCAAGTAGGGAGGGTGGCGTTGGTCATGGAGCTTCGACCTTGTATACACACCTAGATCCTTGGGTTGGTGGTAGAGCTTAAAAGGTTGATGGTACATATAGTGGCTAAATCTTGAGTCCATATTAGTCCCACCCGATTAGAGTACCCTGGTCAGGTAACTAATATGTAGCATTGTGTGTGTTGTGACTCTTCATAGAGCATATCATTTTGAGATATTCCATGTACCTCTTTACACAAGTAATTATGAATATCTCCCTAGTTAAGAGGGAGTGTTGAAGAATGTAACTAGTGTTGATCTTGATAATTGTATTTGAATCATGATGTAATGTATTTTTCAAAAGATAGAAAAATAAATTTTATTATAAACGAAATTTACTTATTAAAGCATGAGTTTCATGCTTGGGTCAATGGTTCTTATATGAAAGCCTCCATTGTAGGCTTATATGGTTTATGTCAAGTATCTTTTTCCATGTCATAATGTAAAAGACCCTTCTTGGGCTTCATCTATCAAGAAAAAAATTTATTTTTATGTAAATTAGGTATTCTAGGCATCCTCCACCAAGTCAGACTCAAAATGGACAAGTCAGTCTAACTGAGGGGCATAATATCCTATAGAAAGGCATCAAATCGAGCTCATTTGAGACACTCACTCATCAAGTTCGATCTACACCTTTTGGGGCAAGAAAAAGTGTGTAATTCAAGGGACTAGAAGGAAAAGGTTAGCAAAGGAGAAGGAGGTCTCTATTAAGAAAAATAAGTCAAATTTTTTTCTCTCTCTCTCACGTGTGAAGCTACTGAGTTGCTAGAAGGGCCAAAAATGCAATCCTGAAGCTAAGCTGAAATTTTGAGTTGTTGGGGGTCGAACTTATGGGTTGTTGCTAGGCTATAGCTTCTGGGCTAGAAGATACTACTGAAGGTTGTTGAATCATATTGGAAGGTTGAATTAGTGGAGGAAGGTATTTTGGTGTAGGGGTCTTGGTCTATCTCAAATTGAATTTTCTAGTGGAAGAGTTTGACTAGGTTTTCCCCTATAGAGGGATTTTAGCCTTGGATGAGCACATATATATGGTGTCCCTGATCTTCATGTTTTATTTTTATGATTTCTTGATGAAACAAAGATAAAATAATAACATAATAAAGTTAATAAAAACACAAAGATATCATAAGTAATTATCAAAATAAGAAAATATTTTCTGCCTTTCCTGTTTTTTGGTCTCTATAGATGGTTTCCTATCTAATCGGGGATTCCCTAGACTAAATCCTAAGCCTATTTTTTTAGTACAAGTGAATGAAAGTGGGTAGGATTTGATTATCTAAATGGGTTTAATCATAATATTTGTTGATTAGAATGCTTCAAATATTAAAGTTCTTTTTGAGTGTTTATTTTTCATGAGAAATCTTATGTGATCAAATATTTAACATATAAGCATTATTCTGAAGATAATTTATATGTGTGTGTTTTTCAAATAAAAGATGTCTCGAGCAAGACACAAAGAAAAGAGAAAATGGTTTCCAGTCAAAAGGTGTGCCTAGTGCTACAACCCTCAAATATACCAACATGGGTCTAGCATGAGGAGGTGATCCTCTCAAATGTTGTTTTTGGTGCATTGTAACATTTCAACAATCAAATGAATGGTTTCAAGATACTAAGGGGGACTTTAGATATATTCAATGGACATGGAGGTGTTGTTTTCTTCAGCTATGTCTAATACAATATTTATCGAATGAATACAAATATAAGTTATGGACTTCTAAAAAGGTGATCCTTAGTCTCAATGAGTAACCTCCCAAAGTTTCGGGAATCCATGAATGTATGATTCCCAAACTAAAGTTATAAATAACTAATGACAAACCTTTTTTTATTTATAAATGTCATAACATAACTTTTAACCTAAAATTTACTAATGGTCTTGTCCAAGAAAATCCATTATAACTTGTATTGTAAATAAAATGCTCAAAGATACATAAACAATAAATTAAAGTGCATGAATATGACTATGAAATAAAGATATATTTTAAAATTTCGTTTATTTATTGTTGATATGAATAAGTTAAATTTCTACAAATAAATAAGGATTATTAAAGAGTAGAAATAAACATTTAGGAACACGTTTTAGCCATAATAAAATTCGAAATTTATTTATGAAATAAGTGGACAACAAACATATATTCAAATAACATTATTTTGAGCTACCTCACTTGAATATTTAATCAAAATGATGTTACCAACAAAGTAGACAATCAAATTTGTGTTTTATAGATTAACCAAAATGGTGTTAAAAATTACATAATTGCTCAAAACATAGGATAAAAAAAATACCATCAACATGAAGTCTCAGTTAATCCATATGAAGCATATTTAATCTTTAGATAAGCATTGTTGTAAACCCAAGCCTGAATCTTAAAATAAAATAAGTGTTGAAATATATGCAAAATCAAGTTAAAACATTTTACAAATTCTCGCATTAAGATTATTAAAATTCCTAAAAAGGTTCAAGTTAATTTCTTAAAAATGGGTTGAAATCTAATGATATTTAATTTGAAAATTAATCAATACTAATATATAAGAAAAAGAGATTGTAATAAAAGATCAATTTTTTACATTAGTTTTTTTTTTTTTTTAAATTTGTCTTTAAAAGGTGTTAACTTGTTTTTTTGTTTTAAAAGAAAAGAAAAGAAGGAATTTATTTTTGGGAGTTTTGTAGGTTTAGAGAATAGTTTTAAGAATGATTTTTTGTTATTTTTATTTTTAAATGTTATATATATTATCGCTTTGTAGTGAAATTAGGGTTTTCATAAATTTGCCAATGTTTTACAGGGCGTTCTTGGGTTGTTTTTGGCCTTCAAGACAGTCAGCAGAGACTCAGCCCAACCTTAGTAGTTGTGTTTTCCAATGACGTCTAGTGGTTGGCCAATGAGCGGCCCCTTGCAGGGGGGTGCTCCTTGTCTCGAGATGCGGTCCATCTGACGAATGCCAATGCCTCACAGCTAGGCCGATATGGCCCTAGTCTTCAATCCTCATCGCCAGATGATTCCCCCATGATGGGTGCTCAATGGCAAGCTCGAGGGAGGCAACGATGCCTTCCAAAGGCAATTAAGAACCTGAAGTTTGTTATTCCGAATAACCGTCCAGAGAAGTCTCGAAAATATATGAAAGATCATGCTATGATCTATAAGTTTATGGGGATTTGGCCGAGAGGAAAAGAAATTATCCAATGTATCTAATTGAAACGAAACCCCAGAGGGTCGATTAAGTTGAGATTGAGAGAAAAATTATTTTTTATGGTTATCTTTGCAAATCTGGAAGATCGAAAGTGAATCTTTGAAAATGGTCCATAATTCATGAACATTTTGGGCTATTCATCAGGTATTGGGAGGAATGTTACAATCCTGAAAATGAACAATTCAAGGCAACACTCGTCTAGGTTTGTCTATTTTCTCTTCTGGAAACCAGATATCCTTGAAGGGATTGAAAATGAAATTGGAGAATTTGTCAAAATATCTGAAATAACAAAGAGAAGGAGTCATGCATCATATGCTAGAATTTGTATCCACGTGAATATTTCTAAACCTCTCCCATAATCCATATATCTAGAATACCATGACTCTATTTGGATACAACCGCTCAATTATCAGCGTGTTCCCTTCAAATGTCGCAAATTCCACGAGTATGGGAATCTCTTTCAGGATTGTCCAATCACTATGGCTGAAGAAGATCAGTTTTCCTCCAAGAAAAAGGACGATGATGACATTCAACTCGTGGGAGGTCATCACACCCGCTAGACACGCAATCAACTGCTTCCATTGGGGTCTCGCTAGAACCCTCTATAATGTGGCCCTAATGCACCTAATATCATCCGAAGAGGTTACAGTGATTGTTAAAGAAATGCATGGAAATAAAGCCTCTAGCCCTAGATTAGTTTACTTCTAAATTCTTCAATGCGTGTTGGTCCTTCATGGGCACTGAAAAATAGTATATCTAGTTAAAGTATCTTGGATTGGTTTACTTATGAATTCTTCAATGCACGTCGTTCCTTCATGGGCACCGAAAAATAATATATCTAGTTAAATAATCTTGACGTAATATACAGGTATGGTCTCGTTTGAATGCCACTTTTCTCACTCTTGTTCCTATGTTAAGTGTGGCCAATGTAGGAATTTACAGGTTAATTTC
The DNA here is from genome assembly GCA_034641835.2 of Pinus albicaulis. Taxonomy (NCBI): domain Eukaryota; kingdom Viridiplantae; phylum Streptophyta; class Pinopsida; order Pinales; family Pinaceae; genus Pinus; species Pinus albicaulis. Next base: position 899,832,683 of record CM076575.1, on the reverse strand, counting down.
CTTAAGTCAAGCACCAAAGGTCACTGCTCACAAATAGATCACAGATTAGTACATAAGTATTTGATGTGGTTAAAACCCTCGAAGAGGGAAATAGTCCATGGCCTGAGCCAATGCAGCCACTTCAGGCAATTTATTAATATAAAAAATAAAATTTACATATGCTTCTCTCATAAACGATTACCGAAAAAATGACCCTCCATGATCTTTAAATAGAGATCATGGACCAGACGGGAGTTAATCCATGAATCAAGTGTCAGTAATACTGAGGAGAGAGTGAACCGTCGGATCACTACATATCGTGACCGTCATATTATAAGTTAAAAATGTACATAGTAAAGAAACACACTTTACCTAACTCTACGCTAGACCAAGTTATACTTAACTATTTCCTATGTGTCGAAATATCCTAACACCCCCCCTTAAGAACAACTTGGGATAGGATTAAAGGATTTACAAAGGTGACACAAAAGGAGAATATTTCCTATGTGTCGAAATATCCTAACATCCCCACTTAAGAACAAATTGGGATATGATTAAAGGATTTACAAAGATGACACAATAGGAGAAGGAAGGAGGCATTAGAGCCTATCCCCCCTTAATGATAACTTTACCGAAATCCAAGCATAGATCAAATTTTGGTAAACTTTGCTTCTCTGAGAGCCTTTGTAAATATATCGGCAACTTGATCATTGGTTGAAAAATACGACACTTCAAGAACACGATCATGAATGAGATTTCTGATGAAGTGTATATGAAGCTCAATGTGTTTCATACGTTGGTGCTGAACTAGATATTTGCATAGTTGAATGGCACTCTGATTATCACACCAAAGTGTAGTTGGATGGTGCTGATGAAGACCAAATTCAGACAGGATTTGACAAAGCCACATGGCTTCCTTGTTGGCTTAAACTGCACCACGATACTATGCTTCTGCCGAAGAAAGAGAGATGTCACTTTGTTTTTACAAGACCATGTAATAGGTCCTAAACCAAGAGTAAATACATATCCTGCAATATATTTTCGATCATCAGGGTCACTAGCCCAATCAGAATCAGTGAAACTAATCAACAATGGAGATGCTCCTGCATCGTAATGAATCCCGAACTAAATTGTACCTCGAATATATCAAAGTATTCTTTTGGCTTCTCTCCAATGAATTTCATGAGGTTGGTGCATAAACTGAGAAACAAGACCAACAACAAAGGAAAGGTCAAGACAAGTATGGGTTAGATACAAAATTTTATCAACAAGTTGACGGTATAAGGTAGCATCAACTTCAGGGGTAGTACAAGTGACTCAAATATTGACTCTAGACTAAAAGGGAGAAGGGACTGGCTTACAGTCTTCCATGTGAAAGTGGCATAGAATATCACAGGCATACTTGGATTGAGAAAGGGTAATACCTTCTTTGGATTGCAAGACTTGAAGTCCAAGGAAATAATGGAAGTGTCCTAAGTCTGTCATTTCAAACTTCTTTTTGAGGCTAGAATTCACATGGTTTATATGGTTGGGATCACTACCATTAAGGATAATATCATCAACATAAATAACAAGGATTATGAAGGACTTACCCAATTTCTTGGAGTGTTGTCAGAATGACACCTAGAAAATTCATTATCTAAGAGAAATCTATCCATTTTGGCATACCAAGCCCAAGGAGATTTTTTGAGACCATAAAGAGACTTCCTAAGGTGACGAACGAGGCTAGAGTCGTTTTGGATAAAGCCAAGGGGTTGTTCCGTGTATATTTCTTCATTCAAATCTCCATGTAAGAAGGCAGATTTAACATCCATCTAATGGACTTCCCATTTAAAGGAGGCAGCAAGGGAAAGAACAAGGCGGATAGAATTCATTTTGGCAATAGGGGAGAAGGTTTCAGTATAGTCAATGCCTTCAAATTGTGAAAATCCTTTAGCAACAAGACGAGCTTTATGTCTATCCACTTTTCCATTTGGTTCAAACTTTGTTTTAAACCCATTTACATCTGACAAGTTTTATTCCCTTTGGAAGGGGAACAAGATCCCAAGTATCGTTTTCCAATAAGGAACACTATTCTTCATTCATATCTTCATCCAAATATGGATGACTTGAAGCTTCTTCAAAGGTGTTTGGATAAGGATATTCTGGAACTTGAGCCAATAAGGAAGAGGCTCTTTCAAACTGAGAACGTGTACGACATTGATCTGCAAGGTCACCTACAAGAGAACCTGCTGCATCCCGAGTAGAGTGGACCTATATTGGAATTTGTGGAGCTGAAGGAATATCTTGAGGAGGTGGAGGAGGATTTTCATCCTCATTGTCATCATCCGGAGAAGGCTGAAATGCCGTCAAAAAATGAAGAAGGGAGAAGGTACATATGCGTCAATTTTTTTGAAATAAAATACTCACGAACGAGCCCAGGCCAATATATTTTCATCAAACTTTACATCTCTTATAATGATTATATTTTTGATTGTACAGCAGTTCATATCCTTGATATCTTCGTAATATCCACAAAATGTATTGTATCTTATGTTCTAAGGCTTTATGTTTCACATCTGGAATATGGGCCCAAGCTTCACTTCCAAAAACATGAAAGTGACTTACATCTGGTTTGATTGAGCTCCAGGCTTCTTTTGGAGTGATATTTATTAAAGTGCGATTCACGATGTAATTTTCATAGTTAATTTCTTCTGCCCAAAAATTAAGACTAATTCCTTTAGATTGAAGCATACAATTAGCCATTTCTTTTAAGGTGTGATTCTTCCTTTCAGCTAAACCATTTTTTTGTGGAGTATATGGAATAGTATGTTGCAATTAAATGCCATTCTCAGTGAAAAATATGATAAATTTGTTGTTAACATATTCTCCTCTATTTTCTGATCTTAACTTAAGAATTTGATGTTTAGATTGTTTCTCAACAAAGGATTTAAAGGCCAAGAACATGTTAAATAGTTCAATCTTGAGTTTTAAGAAGTATACCCAAGTGCATCTGGAAAAATCATCAATGAAAGTTAAGAAGTATTTGCAGCTAGATAAAGAAACAATGGGAAGTGGACCACATAAATCACTGTGCATAAGCTGCAAAGGGGCTGAAGCATGCCAAGAGGCAAGTTTGTCAAAATTATCCCGATGATGTTTTCCGAGCACACATCCGGAAAAAACACCATCTCGACAAGATACCATAGGAATACATATCACCATATTTTCTTTACATAGAGATTGAAGAGAGCGATAGTTTAAGTGACCAAATAGTGAACATGCCAAATTTTGCTCACTTCATCATTATGAGCAACAAAAATGGAGGGAAGATATGATGAACCAAATTTGTCAAAATTATACAACCTGGTGGAATCATCAACAATGGCAGTAGCTAAAATATGTCTAGGATCTTTGAGGTTCTTAATTACAACATCATGAGGTGAGAATTCTACTCTTTTCCCTTCACCTGAATGAGTTCTCTGATGAACAGATAGAAGGTTGCAGGACAAGGTAGGAACACATAATACATAATTAAACTAACCATTATCTAGATGAATGGTTCCAGATCCTAAAACACTAAGAGATCTATCATCACCAACATAAATATTTTTGGTGTTACAATCATTTACAGAAGAAAACATAGCTTTATTTTTGGCCATGTGGTAAGAGTCTCCAGAATCAATGAGCCACTCACGAGCATGAGAAGAAGAAGATACATTTAATGCATAACCAGATCTTGATGCTTGACAACCACAAGCATAAAGTTCCATTCTTGAAGATGAAGTTGAAGAGTTCTCCAAATTGATGTGGTGCTTCTTCATTGTTGCTTCCAAGGCTTCCATCTTCTTAAAACATTTGGACTCTACATGGCCATCATAATTACAAAAACTGCAATGTCTATTTGTTTTCTTCCCTTTGTTTTTATTTTCCTTATCAGTTTGGTGATTTGATTTTTCAGTTTGCGGTTGAAATTGCTTAAGACCCTTGTTTGGTTTAGGAACATTCTTTTTAGGATACTGCTTGTTGGGATTCTTTTGATATGGTTGTTTTTGGGATGTTAAGGCTTTCTTATAAGAGTTTCCAGTATTAATAAGACCAAGGTGTAAGATTTTTTCTTGTTCTATTATCAAAGAATCACAAAAGGCATCAAAAGAGGGGGAGTTGTAGGCTGTTCCTTGAGAAATGAGGGCTTCTCTAGTGGAATGTAAGGTGGAAAAAAATACAGAGTATGTGATTCCAAGCTTAGGAAGAATGGAATAGATAAGGCTACCATCTTCCTTTTTGACCTTACAACCTTCTAAAGAAGTCTAAGTCTAAGGGTCCTGAATTTGGACAAAAAATTTTCATATCCCTAACACATATATAAATATGTCCCATCAACAATTTTTAGATGAAAATTTGTTGTTGTTAAAATTTTGCATCTTAGGGATGAATTTCTCCTAGAATAAATCATATATTTCAATTTTGTTTGAACCACCTATAATAAAATTTCATTTTTGACAATTCTAATATACTTTCTAAAAATAGTAAGTCACATCTCAATTTGGAAGTTCCTTTCCAAAAATAGAAATATATATATAAATGATCAAGGATAATCTCGACATATGGAATCCACTTTAAAATCAAATCAATCATGATTATACAAGTCAAGAACTGATATTTTTATTCTTACTAGTATTGTATTATTATGATACCATTATTTATAAAACAGTCTAAAGTCATTCACCTTTAATGGATTATTAAAAATGAATTTTCTCATGGAATAAGTAAATTAAATTGAGAATCTCTTACTTGGCAAGTCGAACCTCTCTCTTCGAATAAAATAGTAACTCCCCACTTAAGAGAATGTAACTCTCCCTCACTAGTTTAATGTATGGAAAAATTGAAACTCCTCATTAAATGCACTTGTAACTCTCTCATTCAATTTGATTTGTATCTCTCACCAAATATTCTCTCATGTTGATATGTAACTCTCTCTCTCTCTTCCTAATTTGAATTGTAACTCCTCAATACAAGTGTACCTCTCTCTCTATTCTTGGGATGAGTTACACTTCTCCTCAAGTAACTCCTCCCTCATGGAATTCGATTCTCCTATTATTGGCTCAAAGCATCAATTCATTTTGTAACTCCTCTCATTTCTCATCTATTTAAGCAAGAGAAAGTGAGAGTTGAGAGTAGCATGTTCATTGTGAAGAAGGATAGCTAGTGTTGAGTGTGTGCAAGAGAAGTGTGAGAGCAAGTGAAGATTAAGAGCAAGGGAAGAGCTGGAGCAAGTGTGAAGGATAATATCTAGTCAAGAGAAGGAGGATATCATCAAGAAAAGAGAAAGAGAACTTTAGTTGCAAGTTGATAAAACTTTTGTGACTATATTTATTCTCATTCTCTCTCTCTCTATGCACTCTGTTGAACAATTGAAGAAATATAATAAAAGAAGAATCATTTGTGTTTTCCCCTTGTGGGTTTTGCCCTGGTCATTGGACCAAACTCTCACTATCTCATATTTGTGCTTGGATATATTCATATGATCCTTAAGTTTATGTTCTATCTACAATTGTTGATATGAAAATTGTGAAGAAGAAATTTACATTCTAAGAAATTGTAACAACATAGAACATTTATTTTTCTACAAAGTAAATTCAACATTCTACAAAGAACATTCCGTTTTTTGCAAAGTACATTCAACTTTTTGCAAAGTACATTCAACTTTTTGCAAAATACATTCAACATTCTGCAAATTACATTCAACATTCTGCAAATTACATTCAACATTCTGCAAAGTACATTCAACTTTATGCAAATTAAATTCAATTGCATTCATTTTTTTTCAAAATACATTCAATTTTCTGCAAGTACATTCATTTTTTTGCATAGAACTTTCAAGTTTCTGCAAAGAAAATTATAAATTTTTGCATTGAACTTTCAAATTTTAATAGTTGTATGGAAAAAATTATGTTAGAAAATATGTGGAAATTTATGGGATCCTGGCAGAGTTCCAATATAATTCAAGCATGCTCCTTAACAAGGATAAGTCTCATATTTAATTCTTCCACACTCTAAAACATGTGCAACAAAACCTGGCGTGCATCTTGGGATTCTATATAGACTCTATCCCTTCAAAATATCTTGGAGCCCCCCTCCTTTCAAATCCCCTAGGCATTTCTTGCTAGAGGGAAGTTTGCATAAATCTCCTAAAAAGGTTGTTCAATTGGAGCTTTCATGCCCTAAACCTAGTTGGTCATGCCACCCTCATGAGAGTAGTCTTGCAAGCCATCCCTTTATACCAACTCTTGGTCCTTCCATCACCTAAAATCATTTAGAAATATCTCATGTCAAATTTCCGCAAATTCCTATAACAAGGGGCTAAATTGGAAAAACATAAATGGTATTTGTGGGATGGGATGAAATTTTCCTCCCAAAGACTAATGGTGGCTTGGGAATTTGAGATCAAGAGAAATTGAATGCGGTGATGGGCGTGAAGCTTTGGTGGTGATGGGTGCATGGTGGCACTAAGAAATGGAGGAAAATTAGACACCAGAAATATGGGAAAGGTAGGTCACAAGTCTCTCTTCTGTTAGATCCCTTTATGCTTGCTGGATCTTCCATCTAAAACTTAGCTAGTCACAAAAACTATCTCATCTGTGACCACTTCTTCTGGGAGATCAGGAATGGATCTATCACTCTCTTCTGGGAAGAATATTATTAGGAGATGCCATGGATAGATCGTAATTACTCCCCGCAAGGAATGAAATAAACATTAGACAAGAGAAATCTTTGGACATTGGAAAATTTATGGTCAGAGGATCCTTCCTAATCGGAATGGTGTGTCTGGAAAATAGACTAGGACTGGTAGGTCGAAGGTCCTCCACAGAGCCTGGAAGCCCTAACTCAATATTTTTTGGAGTGTAGTATCCTTGTCTCCATAGTTCCAAACAAGCTTCATTGGGCTATAAGTCGTGCGGTGTATTCTCTATCAAAAAGGCCTATCTACTTAAGACCAATAGTCAAGATATACAAAGAGGAGGTCTCTGGGAAAAAGTTTGGAGATGGAAATTATAGCCCAAAGTCTCACATTTCCAGTGGTTTTTGTGACACAAACATATATTAACTTGGGATCGACTGCTTAAGAAAGGATTTGTTGGTCCGTCCTAATTCCCAATGTGTAAACAATAGGAGGAGACATTGAATCATCTATTGTGCACTTTCTAGCTAGTGGATGAAGTGTGGTTAGAGGCGAGTAAGTTTTTTAGACCATTGGAACAAGACAATGAGGATGTTCTATGATAATTAGTGACTTGAAGAGAGCGTGCTTAAAAAAAATGATTGTCAATAGAGTTTGGATCCTAGTCCTCGAATTCCTTCTTTGGAATACCTAGAAAGAGTAGAATCATGTTATCTTCCACAATTAGACTCCATAGAGCTCCTCAATATGGAATACTGTAAAATAAAGCCTCAGAAAAACTATCCTGGTAGAAAATGGGAAGATGAGAGCTGGAAGGCAGACGCACCCAAAGCAGTGATCCTTTCCTCTCTCAATTTTTCCTCGAGATGGAATTTTAGACATCCTCAGCTCCATGAGGGTCCTTGATCTCTTTTCCATCTAGATTCATAAATTCCCCCTTGGGATTCGTTAAAATAAACTTTTATGGTGCCTCTAAAGGTAAACAGGGATCGACGGGATTTGGGGAGGGTGATACATGATTCTGAAGGATCCCCCTTGGGCATATTTATTGGATTTTGTGGAGTCTATTAGTGTAAGTTATGTAGAAATTCACTGAATAATGATTAATTATCCACCAAGACTATCCTGATCACATACAATTCAAATTTATATGCAACACATAATCTCTTCCACTTCAGATCATCAAACATGCGGAAAATAAAACAAGCGATAACACAGCAAATCATCATACACATTAACACAGTATGTATGGGGAAAGATTATAGCTGAAAACCCCACAACTATTGTGTATATTATAATGGAGAAATCATGTAACAAACTCAGTACAATACTCCTCACAAGTACTCAGTACTTTCTCATGAAGTTACACACAAACTAGCTCTGTTTTGAACAGGTTACTGGTTCAAAACTCACCGCTAATTGCCTTGCCTCTATTGCGCAATCCAGGCCTGTCTATATAGAGATCCAAGGTTCGAATCTCCTTGGCTTGACAGCGCAATCATCATGGGAAATTCCTCCAAGTGTGGTGCAAATCTCATGCACAACTGATGTCGCCACTAATAGCTAACTCCACCCTTTCATCTACCTCTTTCACCGGTCTCCACTGAACTGATCATGCACTGTAGTGAACTGATGTGTTCTTGAGTTGAATAATGAGTTACTAATTAATGAATTAAATAATATTTAATTCACTCCACTCATAACTAATTTATTAGCTAGTTAAACTAATTTCAACTAGTTCAACTAAAATAAACAGAACACAACTCCACTAGCTGTCTCATTAACTCCACCAAACTTCTGCCACTGAAGTCCTAACTGAAGTCAACCATGCATGATGCCATCAAACCCTTGGGAATAGCGTAATTCCTCTGTCAGATGCATGATACACTTCCAAGGCTCGAACTGAAGTGCTCCAAGAGAGTAAACTGAAGTTTATAGTCCAAATATTATTAAGGGTAAATAGTATTTGACTTCCCTATTTTAAGGAAAGGCAGTCTAAAAATAGACTTCGACCTATAGGTCCAAAAAATAGAGTCCCATCTATTTTTACCAACATGACTCATACTCCAAGAATCTCATACATGCAATCCCCGGACCATGCTCCATATGTCTAAAAATAGACAGTCTAAAAATAGATTTTGCGCCAGAATTTGCCTGCGGGCCCACTTAGTGAAGGCGACTTCATTTCACTAAGCTCCATCATCTTGCTGCATTTTCAACCCTCCCTCTCAGCAAGATATGGATTATCTGCAACCCCTATCCTGCCTCTGTGGAATTTGAACTTGCTCCTGGTGAGCGCCTTCGTCAGGATGTCGGCATCCTGATCCTCAGTGGGAACATATGAAAGCATCATGATTCTCCGCTGAACACAATCTCTGATATGATGGTACCTGATGTCGATATGTTTGGACCTATCATGAAATACTGGATTAGCCGAGAGCTTGATGCGGCTCTGGTTATCACAGTAGATCACTGTAGGCTCCAAATGCAACCTGAACAAACCTGCGAGGATCTTCCTCATCCAAATAGCCTCGCATGCAGCCAAACTTGCTGCCATGTACTCGGCCTCTGCTGAACTGAGTGCCACGGATCTCTGCTTCCTGCTGTACCAGGAAACTGCTATCGACCCAATGCTAAACAATCTGCATCAGTGAAGCGAGAAAGCTTCGCTCCATCCTCCTGTCTGTACCATAGACCATATCCCGATGTGCCTCTGATATAGCGCAATACATGCTTGCATGCCTTCCAAAAGAGCTTGGTAGGCTTAACCATAGCTTGCGAAAGCTGGTTAACTACATAGCATATATCGGGTCGTGTATTGACCAGATACATAAGCGACCCCACCAACTGTCGATAGACAGTGGCATCCACTACCTCCGCTGAAGTAGCATCCTCCTTCCTCCAACCACCGGAAGAGGAGTGTCAAAAGGCTTGCAGCCTTGCATGTTGAACCTCTCTAGAATCTCCCGGGCATACTTGCCCTGAGAAAAAAACAGTCCTCCGCTGCACTGCCAAATCTCCAATCCCAGGAAATAATGAAGGATGCCCAAGTCCTTCATCTCAAACTCTCGTGCAAGATCCTCCTTGCATGAAAGTATCAATTGCTCATCGCCAGTCAAAATCAGATCATCTACATACAGTACGATGATCAACAGCTTCCCTTCCACCACAATCTGGTACAGGTTTGGATCCGCCTCACTCTTGGAGAATCCAAGCCCGGTGAAGTAGCTGTCTATCCGAGTGTACCAAGCACGAGGTGCTTGCTTCAGCCCATACGGTGCTCTCTTGAGTCGGCACACATGCGACTCACTGCTGAAGATCTCAAAACCTTCAGGCTGCTCTATGTACACCTCTTCCTCAATAACTCCATTGAGGAACGCAGTCTTCACATCCATCTGATGAATGTGCCACCCCATCTGCGCTGAGAGAGCAAGGATCGTCCGTATGGAAGAGTACCTTGCGGCAGGTGCAAAAGTCTCCTCATAGTCAATCCCCTCGATCTGTGAGAAGCCACGGGCGACAAATCTCGCCTTGTACTTCTCCACACTCCCGTCAGCCGCCTGCTTCACCTTGTAGATCCATCGCGAACCTACAACTGATTTCCCAACCGGTCTTAGGACAATCTCCCATGCACTGTTCCTGATGATCGAATCATATTCTTCGATCATGGCATCAACCCATGCGGGTTCCTCCACAGCTTCCTCAAAAGAGGATGGCTCCGTCACAACACATTGACTCACAAGAGCCATGTATCCAGTGTACCGATCCGGTGACTGCCTCTGTCTGCGCTGTACTGTAGGTGGTCCTACAACCTTCTCTGCATCCCGAGCCAGTCGCTCAGCTTCTGTAGTGCGCATGCGCCCTCTGATGGTTGGCGCTGCATGGGTGGTTTCTTCCACCTCCTGAACTTCCTCTTGTGACTGATCCACATCCGGAAGCTCCTCCTTAGGAACTAACAGCTCCTCATCTGCATGCAAGTGTAGCTCCCTCTCAAGCGAACACTACATGGCTTTCTAATTTTATATCCCGTCGCACAACAGTCTTGCAACTGTCTGACAAATACACCCGGTAGTTGTGAGGTGTATTAGTGTACCCCACAAATATTCCAACCTCAGCAGTTGGATCCAGCTTCCTTCTCGCATCCTTCGTCACATGCATGTAGATAGGAGAACCAAAAATCCGCAAATGGGAAATATTAGGCCTCTTGCTAGAATAAGCCTCCTCCGGTGTACTCATGCCAAGAACCTTGTGAGGACAACGGTTCTGCACATACACTGCTGTATTGCATGCCTCAGCCCACAAGTGAAGGGGTAGGCCCCGATCATGCAACATCGCCCGTGCAGCACCCACGATCGTTCTGTTCTTCCGCTCAGCCACCCCGTTCTGCTGTGGGTTATGGGGTGTGATGAGCTCTCTCCGAATCCCTTCTGCACTGCAGAACTCCTTGAATTCAGCCGAGATGAATTCACCACCATTATCACTCCTTAGAGCAATCACCTTCTTCCTCGAATCCTTCTCGACCAGTGCTTTAAACTCACAGAACTTCGCGAATGTATCGCTCTTCTTCTGCATGAAGAAGATCCAGCACTTTCGAGAGAAATCATCAACAAAGATCACATAATACCTATGCTTTGTTGTCGAAGCAACTGAGAAAGGACCACACACGTCTGTGTGAACTCTCTCAAGGATCGTCGTGGCACGACTATCCTTCTCGTGAAAGGTGGCTTTCACATACTTCCCTAAAGTACACCCCTTGCACTGACCTGACTGCGCAAGAGTGCCCTTAGGAAGCCCAGTAGAAATCTGCTGCAGAATCTTCAAAGCTCCATGGTGAAGGTGGCCCAATCTCCTGTGCCACAGTTCGCCCTCATCATCCCGTCTCACCACTTCTCCTGCCTTGCATGCCATAGCTGCGCAGCCATCTACCTGCAACTGATAAAGGTTCTTGGTTCGAACCCCTATCTTCCGGGTCTCTCCAGTAGTCTTACTGCGCAGGAAGGCTTTTCCTTCGCTGAAGACCACATCATACCCTTTATCCTCCAACATCGCCACAGAAATCAGGTTCTTCTTCAATCCAGGTACATGCATGACATCCTTCAGTACAAAGGGTTTACCAGACTCCCTCTGAAAGGATATGGTACCGATACCAGTCGCACTGTATCTACCATCATTTCCCAACTCGATGTGCACACCCAAATCCTTGTCCTCCAGATCTGAGAACAACTCCCGATCTCCCGTCATATGAAATGACACACCGCTGTCCAAGAACCACACCGATCCCAACACACTTGAAACCAAGCATGCGATCAGTGAAAATTCAAGCTCGAACTGTGAAGCCAAAGCTTCTCCATCTGTAGATCTTCCCGCTTGCTTGTTCTTCTTCTTCTTTGGACAATTGGTAGCATAATTTCCGTGATCATGGCAGTGAAAACACTTCACTTTCGCCATATCCTGCTTCTTGCCCTTTGCACCAGAATGAGAGGTTTTCTTACCCTTCCCCTTCTTTGCTTTGGCCACCAAAGCGTAGTTTTCTTCATCAGCTCCCTTTGATGAAGATCCATCTCAAGTAGTCCTCCTTATCTCCTCCTACATGAGATCCGCCCAAAGGCGCTCCCATCCCGGCAGCTTCTCCCGACCATTGACACTATCTTGATATGAGTGCCAAGCCTTCAGAAGACCAAGGAGAGCCAGGTCGACCATGTCCTCTTCATCGATAGTCACCCCCACACTTCCCAGCTCATCTTTGCACTGAGTGAACTTCGTGAGGTATTTGGCGATACTATCGCCCTCCTCCGTCTTGATGTTCCTGAGCTTATCTTTGAGCGCCAACTTCCTTTGGTCACTCTTACTCTGGAATAGATCCGTCAAAGCTTTCCACATTAAATATGGATTAGCCTTTCCATGCAGGCTGGATACAATATGATCCTTGATGCCCTCCAACAGGATCCTTCGACACTTCGCCATCTTCTTTTTCCATACTTCGACTTCAGCAGGATCAGTGGGCTTTTGGACATCCGTATCTACGAACTCCTTCAGACCATTATCTTCTAATACTGCCTCCATGCGATCCTTCCATGCAACATAATTCGAACTGCCTTCAAGAGCATATTCGAGTCGCAAACCGTTGAAAGACATTTTCAACACTGGCACTAAGAAAACAAAACTGCTGCAAAATTTCGAATTCCACCTCAAAGCTCAGCCGCTCTAGATCTGTGAGAACAAATTATTTCTAGCACAGAGATTGACTGCAAGGGGCATTTACCAGACCTTTCACTTTCCGAAGAAAGATGAATCCGGAGGCTACCTGGCCCGCATGCAGACTCTGTCTACCGAAATAAGTTTGTAATCACCGTGATGATCAATCTCTGCTTCAATAGCTCCGATACCATGTAGAAATTTGCTGAATAATGATTAATTATCCACCGAGACTATCCTGATCACATACAATTCGAATTTATATGCAACACATAATCTCTTCCACTCAGATCATCACACATGCGGAAATAAAATCAAGCGATAACACATCAAATCATTATACACATTAACACAGTATGTATGGGGAAAGCTTATAGCTGAAAACCCCGCAGCTATTGTGTATATTATAATGAAGAAATCATGTAACAAACTTAGTACAATACTCGTCACAAGTACTCAGTACTATCTCATGAAGTTACACACAAACTAGCTCAGTTTTGAACAGGTTACTGGTTCAAAACTCACTGCCAATTGCCTTGCCTCTATTGTGCAATCCAGGCATGTCTATATAGATATCCAAGGTTCGAATCTCCTTGGCTTGACAGCGTAATCATCATGGGCAATTCCTCCAAGTGTGGTGCAAATCTCATGCACAACTGATGTCGCCACTGATAGCTAACTCCACCCTTTCATCTACCTCTTTCACTGGTCTCCACTGAACTGATCATGCACTGTAGTGAACCGATGTGTTCTTGAGTTGAATAATGAGTTACTAATTAATGAATTAAATAATATTTAATTCACTCCACTCATAACTAATTGATTAGCTAGTTAAACTAATCTCAACTAGTTCAACTAAAATAAACAGAACACAACTCCACTATCCGTCTCATTAACTCCTCCAAACTTCTGCCACTGAAGTCCAACTGAAGTCAACCATGCATGATGCCATCAAACCCTTGGGAACCACGTGATTCCTCTGTCAGATGCATGAGCCACTTCTGTAGCTCGAACTGAAGTGCTCCAAGAGAGTAAATTGCTGTTTATAGTCCAAATATTATTAAGGGTAAATAATATTTGACTTCCCTATTTTTAGGAGAGGCAGTCTAAAAATAGACTTCGACCTCTTTGACCTAAAAAATAGAGTCTCATCTATTTTTACCAACATGACCAATGCTCCAAGAATCTCATACTGCAATCCCCGGACCATGCTCCATATGTCTAAAACTAGACATAGTCTAAAAATAGATTTTGCGCCAGAATTTTCCTGCGGGCCCACTTAGTGAAGGCGATTTCATTTCACTAAGCTCCATCATCTTGCTGCATTTTCAACACAAATAAAATCACCTAGATTT